>JAASFJ010000285.1:0-28679 GCA_023333755.1 Globisporangium uncinulatum
CCTTGAACTTGAAGTCTAGAGAGAATCTTCCCAGCGCGGTGATTGGCTCGCGCCTCCCACTTGAACTCGGATCGTGACGCCGACCGCGTCACTTGTCTTGTTCACCAAGAGCAGGAACCATCATTCCGCACATGATTACGGCAGTGATGATTACTCTGAATCACCACGTGTCTATGTGCTGGAATGTTCCATGACATCATCCCATGATGTCATCTCATGCATGTGGGTACATCACGGTAGTACCAGTATTCCACCTCGGTAACCGTATCCCAGTGGTACACGCTCGAGATGATGTGGTCCACATCAATCTCCATGTAATGGGATAGGAGAGCCCGTAACACATCACCAATGTCCTCAGGACACTCAAAAACCGACCGCGTTGTCGGTGCCGAAATCTACAGCTACGTCGATTTCTTCAAGGGTTTAGTCGATCGCAATGGCGCCCGTGAGATCGAGATGGATCTCGATTTCAAAGAATGCAGCTGCGTCGATTCCATTTTCAAATGCAGCCGAAGTCGACGCAGCCGAATTCACCAAATTCGATGCCTCTCCAGAGATGAGAAGGTTGGATTCTCTTGTGAGCGATAAAGCTTGGACATCTTCAATGTCATCTCCAAGCTGCGTGATTGCATTTGATTTTGCGTCGAACGTTCCCGAGATGCGCATCTGCAAGGTGTTGTTCCGCATCCCAAGGAGCGCTGTGGTGTTCGCCACTGTGTTTGGCCCTTCTCGGATGTACGCGCGAGCCCCTTCTACTTCCTCCTGATTCAGCTGATTAGTCGTGGCCAACAACTCCGCTCTGCGCTCAATGCAGAGCGAGTGCGCACTCTGGCGAAGGATGCTGGTACCGTGCTGATTTTAGCTGATTAAGTTGATCGACTTGTCGTATCTGGTTGCGTATGCGTACTACTACACTGTAAAGAGAAAGGTCGCATACACTGGTACATCGCGTCTTTCCGAGGATCCTGAGCCTTGATTGACTGAAATGAGACCTTGTTTCAAACTGCCTTGTTGGAACACTGCTTCGATATTGCCATTGTGGCAAATATTGGTTTCGACAACGGCAATATCAGAATGAGAGCCAACTGAGCTTTGCGCATGTGTGTTATTGGCGGTGCTTCTGCTAAGCGCCACAACCACATAGATGGAGCCGAGTTGCAACGAGACTAGCGCGACGCAGGACAACACTTGGTGCACATGAACATTTATTTGATTCACCCTGCAGTCGGCGACAAGATCAGTCAGTTGGATGGCGAGTTTTTTTAGCACAGGCTCTCGTCTCAGAGAGCCTAGGTTTTTCCTCAGCACTGCACAAGTTTAATCTCACTTTCGTTTCTGCATCATCCTGATCATTACATTTGACATTTTCAGCACCACGAAACACCTTTTGCTGCCAAGACCCCATGTGCGCTGTACCTGAAGAGCTCCAGCTCATTGCCGCCCCCATATTCAGCAACAAGAACACGGAGATCATCCGCCGCGTGCACCGTTTCGCACACGCCAAACTCCAGTGCCTGGAGGTCAAGTGCAAGAACGACATGCGGCTATTCAGACGAGTGCGTCCATTCGTAGCACCACTCTTGGTCTGACGATGATGATATTTTCGATACCTAACTGAGTTTGCTGAGTGCACTTTTCGCCCGATTAGACAGTCACTCAAAGTGAGCTTTTAACTCATTGTTGCCAAAAACGAGTACCATTGGAAACTGGTATCGAGTCTCCCACCAATTTCATGGGTCCAAATTTGAGGTATCGTGGTATCGAGTGTCAATTCGAGGTATCGATGGCTAAGAGTATTGTTTTGAGAGCAAAGCACCATTTCAAAATGGAGAAGACACTCATCGAGGAGCTGCCAGTGGGGCTCTGTCGCGACTGCGCGCTCAACGGACAGGTGCTCGACCGCGTGCTCCTGCTGCACTTTGCACTTCGTGTGTGTGTGAGCTGCAAACAGGACGCGAATTTGCGCGACGGCGCGTACGAGCTCATCGCCAAGAGCCGCGCGAAGAGCGAGTTTGCGCTCCCGGACTCCTTCTTCCACGGCCTTCCGCACGTCGCGAAGCCCAACCCGCACCACGAAGCCTTCGCGCCGCTAAAGCTGTACCTCAAACAGACGATCGCGGCCGAGGCGCTGCGGCTCTACGGCGGCTCAAGCGGCCTCGCAAGCGAGCTCGATTCACGCCGGCAGCGCGCGTACTCGAGCGCCGCGAAGCGCACGAAGCACTTGCTCAAGCGCAAGCACGTGCTACTGGCGCTCGACAGTGATGTCGGCAAGAGACACAGAGACGATACATCTACAACCGAGAGCAGAGTAGGAGGAGCAAAGACAGCGAACGAGAGCAGAGCTGGAGCGAAAGCCGCCGATACGCACGCGCTTACTAAGAGCGAGCACAAGCAGCCGCGACCAAAGCGGCATGTGTACGTTCCAGTCGCTGACCGCGACCACAAGCACCAATTCGGCGCTGAGGTCCGTGACGCCGCCACTGCTGCGTGGTTCAAAGCGTGCGCGTGCGGAATGAAGGTCGAGGTGATGAAGTGGTGACGTTTTGTTGCAGATGAGGAATAAAGTAAGTATTAAATTGATTACATGGGTGCCCTTTGCTTATGCATACCGGTATGTCGCGGCCTCGAGTTTACTGCCCGCGCCGCCGCATCTCCAAGAGCCCTTCGTAGCACGACGACATGTACTCCGCCAGCGAGTTGGCCATCCGGAGGCTCTGCTCCTTGAGCGGCGCCACGAGCTCGCGCGACTTGGACGCAGCTGGCGCGCACGTGTGCCCGAGCGCAGTCACGTAGCTGATGCAGCAGTAGTACTTGGGCAGCCGGTCTTCAGGCGTGCGCTGCAGCCACGGCGGGAGCTCAAACGTTTGCGCCTGGTGCCGGCCCAGCAGCCGGAGTCGCATCACAACCGACCCGCGCACGACCACTTTCCGCGGGAGCTCAAAGCTCTGCAGCCGCATGTCGTTCGCGACGCTGTACACTGGCGACTTGTAAAACGAGCGCGGATGCGACGACGTCGGCTCGCTAGAGCTGTGTCTCAGCGCGTCTGCGTCAAAGAACTCAATCTCAAGCTTCTCGGGCGCGTACGTTGGGCTGCCCGGGTGCCAGAAGACGCGGTACGGCAAGAGCTGCACGCAGCTCACAACGCACGGCGCCACGAGCGTGTAGTCAATGTGTTCCGCTGCGTTCTTGTCCGACGAGGCAGAGCTGAGAGAGGTCAAACGAACATGATCGTGTGAGCACTCGACTCCAGCTGCATCCGTCCCATCCCTGTCCTATGCACACACGCATGTACACACCTGCTCCAGTAGCACGAGTTCCCAGACGAGCAGCCGCACTTGTGCTGAATGCGCTCGCCGAGCGTCATGCCGAACGGCGACAAGTCGTGCAAGTCGTTCGCGGTCTGCAGCGTCTGACTCTCGAGGTACGGCTGGATCTCGGTCCAGCAGCTCGACAGCGTCAGCGTGTTTGCTGGCGTCTCGCTCGGACGGTCAGCAGAGGAGAAGTCTTCGACACCGCGGAGCAGCGTTGCGCTTGCGTCCTGACGACGCGCTGCCAAGCACGTCATCTTCTTCCAGTCGCTCGCCGGCGTTTCAACGCACACAAGCTCCCGCTCGCCAATCTGGCGCCACACATCTAAAGCATCGACAACGAATGCGCGAAAAGCAAGCGGCAGTCGATCGTCAATCCCTCCGTACGCTCTCGCACACGGTACACCCGTCACACGCTACGCACCTGACTGTTGCACCACGTCGTAGAGCTCGCCGCACGTCTGCTCGACCGCGTGCAGTGTGACGTGGTCGGCGAATGCGCAGACGAGCTCGAGCACGACGGTGGGCAGCGCCAGCACGCCCCGGTTTTGCGCGTCCGCAAGCACGTCGTCGTCGTCGTTCTCGTCGTCTGCTTCATCGGCCGCCTCCGCCGCTTCTCGTGCCGCAACAGACGCGAACGGGAGCGGGGCAACCACGGCGGTCGCAGCGACTGTGAGCATGTTGGCGAGCACAGCGGCAGCGCCTTCGTGCTTGAGCGCGCTGGTGTCCATGAGCGGCGCCATTCTCTGTTGGTCTCTTTCGTCGAGGGAGCGGGTGGGTGAGTGATCGATGCTGGGTGCGCAGTCTGCGGCGAATTGGTGTCTGGTGCTCTCGGAGGCTGCTCTTTGAGGCTGCTCTTCTGGTGTGTGCTGCTTTTTGTTGGGGTTTTGGATTATCGCACGGTTGTGAAAAAGGCGTTCTTCTTCAACATCGCGTTCCTTCCGTGCGTTAAAAAGTCGACATACAAAGAGCAAGTCAAACACGTGCATGCAACTCTGGCTGAGCCGATCTGGATTCTTTTTCGAGTGTCGCGACCGCAACAATGTGTCCACACCCACCACATGACAAGTTCACACATGGATAACCAACCCAAGCAAGCAAACGCAGAGCTACACCTCGTCCAGATACACTTGTTTCTTCAGAGGCGAGGTGCAGCCATTGGCTGTGTCGTCCAGCTTGGTCGTGTCGTCGCTGCTGCCGTTGGTCATCGTCGTTGTAGCGACCGGGTGGTACTCGTGCTTGTTGTTCTTCGTACTCACGTTGATGAACACAAAACCCGAGAGCACGAGCGCGGACGCGAGCAGCGTCACGGGCGTCGGCGCACTCTGGTGGAACACAAAGTCGGCCAGGATCGCGAGCGGAACAGTGAGCGAGAGCCCGACCGTTGCGACCGTGGGCGACGTGAGCAGTACAGCGCGAGCCCAGAGGTAGTCCGACAGCACGTTGTCAAACAGTCCCTTGATCCCAATGAGCCCGATAATCTGCAACGTGAGTCCGCTGAGCGACTCGACGCCCGAGAAGTGGAACAGCAACACGAACGGCAGCAGGCACACAAAGTTGATCACGCCAATGAAGCCGAAGAAGAGCGAGATGCTCACGCTCTCCTCGTTCGGGATCAGCCGCCGAATCGTTGTCGTGTACACGCCGTACATGAACGCCGAGAAGAGCGCGACGAGGTCGCCAAATACGTGATCGGCTGCGCCGTCACCGCCCGATGTCGAGTCGTTGAAGATCGTTGAGACGTTCCCCGCCATGCAGAGGACGACACCGAGCACCTTGAGCCACTTGAACGGTTCGCGCAGCACGATGACGCTCATGAGGAACGTGAAGACTGTCGACGTCGAGCTCACGATCGTGCTGCTCGTGACACTCGTCATGTTGAGGCTTTGGTTGTACGTGAAGTTCGCAGCGAACCAGAGCGGCGAGATCGTGGCGCTGATCCAGAAAATCTGCCGATACGTCGCTTTGTGGCCCGCGCGCGTGAGCAGCTCCCGGTGGCTCAGCTTGCCGTCGGTCGGTCGTCCGTGGAGCCACGCACGCGTACGCGGCCACAGTACTTGCGACGCGTACCAAAGTGGGAGGTTCACCGAGAAGAGTGTGATGCCGACGTACGTGAGGAAGAACGGGCCGTTGAAGCTCAGGTTGTGGAAGATGTACTGCACGAGCACGGACGCGAACGTCCAGATGAGTGCGACGATTAGTAAGAAGAACACGCCGAGCATCCACTCGCCCGTCGAGTGCGGGCGGGCGTGGGGAGCCAGCTGTTGCAGCATGAGCGCCGAGCGCTCCGACACGTCGGCGGCGTTGTCGACGATGGCGGCGAGTGAGGTCGGCGTGAGCGGCACCGAGACAGCGCCGTCCATCGAGAGAGCTGGTCACGACAGGGAATGGATAAGCTTCTCGTGCGCTGGCTGCCAGTCGCTATGCCGCGCTATGCGGCCGAGCACTGCGCGCGTGGAATGCGCGGGTCGGTTTGACCACTTCGTTGACTGCGTCTACGAAGAGTGTAGGTCACGGCGCTTCTGCGCCAATCACATCGCGAGGCGCAAGTGACCATTTTGTTGGCAGAAGACACTCAAAAAGTGTCAAAACTTCTATTTGGCGTGGGCCACAGCATTTTCTAAATGTGAAAGAAAGACCACTGTAGTATCGGAACAATCCTTTCACAACATCACCCATCACAGGGTCGACTTCTTCAATATCAAAATCAAAATCAAAGTCGAATCTGCCACCACCTGTGCCCAACGGGATCGAATTCAGCAGGCAACTGCGGAACTGTGAAAATGACTCCGCTTCGTCCCAGCTCCGGCCGGAAAACCCAGTCTCAGAGGCGGAGCACCACCACGCCGTCACTTCGCCTTCGTTCTCAAGGCAGCGAGCGAGAATCGACCACGCGATGGCGTCGTGCGCTGCACCCAGTAGCGCCACCAGCACCACGAACAGCAATAGCAGCACTAACAACGCGCTGCTCTCGCCCGAGTGGGCTGGCACGCTGCGCGTCGACGTGCTCAGCGCTCAAAACCTCGCGCCTGCGATCCTCGGCAGATTCCTTACATGGACGTCCAACTACTCGAACCCGTACGCTGTCGTCTCGCTCGCGGGCCAGCAGTTCACCAGCTCTGCGCAAGACAAGACGCTCAACCCGACGTGGAAAGAGCACGGCGAGCTGCTCGTGCCACTGCCGTCCGAGCAGGAGGTCGTGCAGTCCATCGGCAGTAGTAGCGGTGTAGCGAAAAAAGCGATCGACGACATGCACGCGCTCGCAGCCGGGAAGCTTGGCGGCGGCCATGCTGGTGCGGCATGGGCAGGAAAACACGCCAGCGACCCCCATCGCCGGCATTTCCACGCGTGCTCGCCGGAGCTTCTCGTGCAGGTCTTTCACCGCGTTGACGCGGGCAAGGCGGCTACGTCTTCGTTGGCTAGTGGAACAACGACTGGAGCAGCTGGCACTGGCAGCGCAGTGGTCGTGGCAGCGCCTGAGCCTCCGGAGGACAAGCTGCTCGGTAGCGTCGTCGTGCCGCTGCTTCCGTGTCTAATGTCGAGCTCGTCGAGCCACCGGGCGTGGTACGCGCTGCTGGATGACGACCGCCGGGAGGCCGGGCGGATCCAACTCGCGCTCCACTTTGACGTCGGCGGTCTGACGCCGATAAAAGGCGACCACATCCGCCTCGCTGGCTTTGGGGGGATGGAGTACTACTCCAAGGTCGTGCCAGCAGGCGTGCGGCTCGAGGTCGTCGAGACGTACCAGGACCAAGTACTCGCGACGTACAAGAGTATCGAGGGCTGGGCGCTCACGTTCGAGTTCCACCGCAACCTGGTCCACGTTGTGCACCGGCCGTCGATCTTGCGGGAAGCACACACACAGCTGCACGGACAGATCATCCGCGTCCGCGACTCGCGGGTGCTCAAGAAGGCCAAGAATGTGTGGCTTGCATTGCCAGAGACGCCCCGTCGCCAGGCTTTGCAGACGTACGAGTTCACGCTCTTCTCTGGTGCGCTCCTGTACGAAGTGCTCGCGAAAAGCGCTACTGAGGCGTTCGAGCATGGGATGCGCTACGGCGTTGTCGCGTGCCGAGCGAGCGGCAGCGACGCGTTCGGGAAGGTGAAGAACGAGTTCGTGCGCGTCTACTGGACAAACAACACTGGTGTGTGGATCCCAGACGCTGTCGATGAGCTGCTGGACTGTGGCACGAAGCGAGCGCGCGGCAAGATCTACACAGCGTTCACGATCAAGGACCGAACGGCGCTGGAACCCGACACTGACGAGGCCAAGGGCGAGTTTGGCGGCGGTCTTGGCGGCGGCTACGACGAGGACGACGAGGAGGATGACGACGATGACGACGAGTTTCTGGATGATGTGTGTCCGGATCAGCTCATCTGTCCGATCACGGGCTGCCCGATGGTGGACCCGGTTGTGGCCGCCGACGGCCACACGTACGAGCGCGAGGCGATCGTGCACTGGTTCTCGACAAGCGACATCTCGCCGCTCACGGGCATGCACATCCCGACCACGCAGGTGTTTTCGAACTTCACGCTACGCAAGCTCTCGGAGGAGTTCCAGCTCGCTCGCAGGCGCACTGGGGCCACGCGGCGACGCAAGTGACCGCCTGACGCGATCACTCGTTCTGTGTCCACGTAAGTTAGCCAGCGAAGAAAATAAGCAACGTAAGTTGAGTGTGTGGTTCGGCCGAGTGTCGTAACGTCAAGTGTTCGACGGTTGTGTGCGGCACGAGCAAGAGTATGCGAGCAGCAGATGACAATCCTCCAGCGCGGGGCGAGCTCGTCTCACCGCGAATCCACGCCTTGCAAAGACAGATCGTCGCGAAGTGCACCCACAGGTGGTCCACTCTGAAATATTAAATTTATTCTCACGTCGCTCCTGATTGTTATCTTCACGTCATGCAAAACAGAGAAGCAATCCACTCTCAAAGAGCCACGTGACGATCTGATGCGAGGGGGAAAGAGCGCGGTCGAGCGCGTCGCCTCTGACGACTCCGCTAGCGCACTGCACACCGATCTGCAGGTACCGCCACCGCCGCAATCCGACGACGCCTGGAAGCGCGATGTGCGCGCGCTAGGGCTCGTCCTACTCGCCTGTGCGCTCCTGCTCGCATTCGCGCTGTACACGCTCGTTGTCGCGGCGCTCACAGCCGCCGAGTGGGAGCAGCTGCGGGTGCCGACATCGCTCACGGCCGCCCAGCAGCTCGGCGACGCGCTGCAGGCGCTAGCCACGCGTGCACCTGCGCGGCTGCTGCTCGCGCACACGTGCTGCTACCTCTTTTTGCAGACGTTTGCGATTCCTGGCACCGTGTTCTTGAACCTCCTCGGCGGCGCGCTCTTTGGCGTCGCACGCGGCTTCCCGCTCTGTCTCGCATGCAACACACTCGGCTCTGTGTTTATGTACCTGCTCTCGCGTCGCTTCGGGCGCCGTGCAGTACACCGGCTCTTTCCCACGCGGCTCGCGCAGCTCCGCGCCATGGTGGACGCGCACCGCACCGACCTCGCGCTCTACCTCATCTTCCTCCGCGTGTTCCCGTTTACGCCCAACTGGTTCATCAACGTCGCGTCGCCGCACCTCGCGATTCCGCTCCCGCAGTTCACACTCGGACCCCTTGTCGGGCTCGTCCCGTACAACTTTCTCAGCTGCCAAGCTGGGCTCGTGCTGCGCGAGCTGCGCTCAAAGGGCGACATCATTGACACCGCCACGACCGTGCAGCTCGTCGGCGTCGCGATCGCTGGCGCGGTGCTGCTACCGCGGCTCAAGAAGCGGTTCGCGACAACGCCGGCAGCTGCGCCGACTGCAGCTGATGAGAAGCAGGACTGACTCTCAGGAATGCCATTCGTTTGCACGTTGTCGTCCGCCAGTACACCACTCGCTGACTTTGGGTGCGTATGGAAGAAAGACCCCGTGAGTCAGTTAGTTGCGTCACACACTCACACTTGAGTATGGCTTTGACCTGACTATGAGGAGGAAGAGGTACAGAAAGTGGAATATGCATATTGGATTCAAGTCTGGTTCTGGTTGGCTCGTATAGTTGTCAGCGTCACGGAGGCAGCAGGAGCTCACTTAGCTCTTGCCGCCGCCACTCACAGAGATGGATTGCTGGTATTGTTCCTGGAAGCGCAGAATGTGCGCGCGCTTAAGCGGCAAGCGAAACGCGGCCACCAGCACTTCTTCTGTCTCCACCTGCCACGGTGAGTAGGAAGTGTCAACAAGCACTCAGTACTGGTGCTCGTACTCGCTGCTCCTCGCTTGCACACGATATTCCATGGCAATCAACCGAGAAGTACCTTGTTCGGCAATTCGCGGAAGAACTCCATAATGCCTTCGAACTTGATCGAAAGCAGCGTCTCTGGGTGGTCGCAACAGCGAAGTCAGTAAGAAGCCAAGCGGGTGAGTGTGGGCTCTGACGTCCGTGACCCAACGACTCGACTCAACAACAACTACCAGCAACGTGAACGCACTCTGCGAGACTTTCATGAGCGCGAGCGCGACACGAAAGATCACCTTCCAGCCCTCGTACAGGAACATGTCCCACACGCGCGTGACGAACTCGAACGGGAAGTTGTACGTGAAGAGCGTGATGAACCACTGCGTGAGGTACATCGTCGGGTGTAACCCCTCGGCTTCGAGGTGGGCGGCGACGTGCGGCATGAGCTGCTCCATGAGTCGTTCAAAGACAAAGATGAGCTCCGGCACTTTCGGCATCCGGGGACGGTAGAGATTCGCGAGGTCGTAGCGCTTGTGGTTGAGGCACGCGACGAGGTGCCAGAACGACTGCTCTTCGGGCATGTAGCTCAAGAACATGGCAGAGAGGAAGCCCATACCCTGGCAGTACCCGACTTCTGGATCGTGCAGCGAGTACGCGCGCAGCACGTTCATGAGCGCGCATTGCCCCAGCGACGAGCGCTCGTTAAAGAGATAGTGCTTTGGAAACGTGCGGCCAATGTCGCGCGCAATCGTTTCTTCGCATGGCGCGGTCTTGGAGTTGAGAAAGTCGCGGTAGACTCCCGGGTTGTTGATTAGCATCTGCGTCGAGCCGGCGAGGTGGCACCACACACGACCACGAAGCGCCTCTGGGATGCCCTTGCGGATCCGCTTCTTGAGCATCGTCGCGTTCTTCAACTGACAGCTTCAGTAGTACACGCAAGCGAGCACGCCGAGTCCATTCGAGCGATTGTTTAGGATGCCGTGAGCGCTGGCAACGCAGCGAATACGCTTGCTACTCCCTCAACACATGTGCAGACACACACACTCACACTTCCCAGTCTTCGAGCTGTTTGCCGATCATCTTAAGCCACTTACTCGTGCGGCGGTTCTCGAGCCATACAGTGCCCTTTTTGTGCGAGTCATCCTGCGAGCCGATGCTGTAGCGTCTGCAAGTTTTCGCATCCAGGAAAGAGACATGGTCGGTGAGCAGCCGACACGGTGTCTGATGTGGCCGTCTCCACCCCTGCATCATCAAGAATCGCACTTGTCCGTGATGAGGAAGCCGTAGCGGTCAATCGGGAGCATGGGGAAAGCGACGGGGGACGCCGCTGCAGCTGTTGCGCCATCCTCTCGCTCTCCGTCGTCGCTGTCTGCGAGCTTCTTTGAGAGCGACCCAGCGCCACCACTCTCCGGTACGACCACCTGCACATGCAGGCTCTCGAGTTGCGCCTGCATGTGTTTGTCTCCTCTACAGGGTAGAATGGGTCAACCAAGTGCTTGTGTCGGACGACAAGCAGTGTCAGCTAGCTAAAAGTAGCCATGTCCAGGAATAGCTCAGCGAAATGGCTACATTTCTGACTTGTTTCCGGCTTGACGACATCCAGTGGCTGCGTCTGACTTGATCCCCCAACTCAGCTTTCCTGTCCGTCTCTGCGACAGACTCACGCCGCCACAGGGCCACCCACGCTGTCAGCCACTCGAGCTCGACCTGCATGAGAAGACAAGCGCCAGGCGGCACTACACAGTGCTGGGGCACGAACTGGATCTGGAGAGACACTTCTTCGCACAGTCTAGTGGAAGCGGCAAGTGCATGCATTTTCTAGCGTGAGAACGTGAAGGCGTGCAGCGAGGACAAGCGTCCGACTCTCGATGGCTCCACCCTGAGCCGCGACAAGCTCTCGCTCGGTCTGGCGGTCTGGCGCTAAGTTCTAACCATCGACGCGCGTCCTCGAGGCTATCGGCCTGTTTGTGTCGTAGCAGAGCGCCGTCCGTCCGTCCTTCTTCCGACTTGTTTGCAACGCACGAGCAAGCGAGCGATCCCAGCACTCTGTGGCGACAGCGGTGTTGAAGGAAAAGCGTATATCGCTGCCTGGTATCAAGCCTGGCTGTCAAGTCTGCACGTTGGGTGGCCGCTCTGTCCATACAGCAGTAGTAATCGTAGAGGACCTGTGAAGGCGGACAAGCAAGGCCAGCACCGGTGGCTTCTGTCTTCTCCATCCAGTGGAGAGTCGAGTCAAGTGGTTCCCGGAGTTCACCGGCCCTTTGCTTTCCGCCGCCTCTGTTCCTCACAACGAGCATCTCCAGCATCTCGAAACAGCCAGCTGACAGGCACCAAGCAGGTGCGAGTGAGCTCCTGACTCGGGCTTGACGGGCTCTGGAGGTGAAAGGAGAGGCCACGCGTTGGCTAATGCTGATGCAACAGCTGTTTTAGTACCGAATCGCGCAGATTTGCTGGTGACTGCTCCGATTTAGCGAGTGTATCGACGAATTGGTGCGTGCTTTTAGCGGTTAACAGGCGATGTAGCGGATGTGCTCGTATCATATGAGCACAGCGAGGCAGGAGCACGCTTTCCTCGCGTTTCAAGCAGCAACTTGAGCTATTGTTCACTTCCTCTCTTGTGGTCAGCGCACTTTGCTCGCCTCACCACCGGCATTGCGTCAGCTCTGCCTGCAACTTCCTGGCGACGACAAAATACCCGAGCGACGATCCGACACGAGCGAGCACCACCAGCACCACTCCGCTTCTTAGCGCCAGGGCAACGGTCTGGCCCCATTCCCTCCGGCCTTTGAAAGAGTGCTCTTCTTCTCCAACCTGCATGCCGCTCGTTTGCCTCCTGTTGCTTGTTTCAGCATAGCCAAGTGCGCACCGATTTTGAGGCGCTTTTTGTGAGCGCTTCCGTGTCTGTGGTTGGCATCATCCTCAAGCAGGCGTGTGGTTGTTCAAAACAGCAAACTTGGGGTGTTGTTTTTATTTTGGGTCTTGTTTTTCAGGTGGATTCATCGGAGAAAACCAGCACCAGGAATCACGGACATCAATCCAGCAGCGTGGGCCGCGGCGATGTTGCCAACCATGCGCAGGTTGGTACGCGCTCAAGTGAGCGCAAAGTCAACAAACACAAACAGTTTCCTGCGCACAGCACCGCTATGTAGAGCAGCCATGCGAGCCAGCATGCACAAGCCTTGCAAAGTGGAGCGAGCCCAACAAGATCAACTGTGCGATTCCCATCCTGAACGCGGGGAAATAAATCCACAGAGCACCTCGCTGTCCCACGTCTCCCTCGCTTTCTTCACCAGAGGTCGGGTTCGTTTGCACCAAAAATCTGGCTTTCCGTGCAGAAAGCGGCCGCTTCCATCAGCTGGCTCAGGCTTGATTTCTGTCTCTTTCGCCTCGAAAAAGACCTGGAGTTTATTTCCCACGCTTCATACAGAAAGCCCCTCCTCTCATTCCAGCACTCACTCACCCGCGCACACTCCGTCCGTTCCGTTCCCTCCACGATGACGAGCATGCTGGTGTCGCCCCCCACCGCATTCCTGGACGCGGCCACCACGAGCCCTTCCAAGAAGCGTCGCCGCAGCATTGAACCCGCAGACAGTGACGCCAAGATCCTCACTCTCGCGCCGCTCGTGAGCGTCAGCGTCGCCGTTGCCGGCACCGCCACAGCAACACCAACCGTAGCCGAGCAGGACGCGTTCGCTGCTGCAGACGCAGCAGACGCTGCCGGCGCAGAGGCGTCCGAAATCCTCGGTCGCAGCCTCATGGGGCTCTCGCTGCAGCTCAAGCTCAAGATGATTTTGATGGAAGCGTGGGCGTCCGACATGAACAGTGTCGTGATGGAGCGCTGTCTCTTCAATATTGCGAAAGAGCTCGCGATTTTGAACGAAATGGGCGTGTACGAGCCAGACACCTGCGTGCGCTTCCTGCAGCTCGCGCGCAGCCGCATGGTGCAGCTGCTCGCACAGTCCGAGCGCCGCGAGACCATGCAGATGGAGGCGGCTGCGATGTGGACCATGGCGCAGATGCAGGCGCAAGAGACGATGCGCGCGAGCGACCCGACCGACACGAGCGAGTTCCCGCTGCTGAGCGGCTACGACGCGGCGAGCCGCGACCTTGCAGTGCTCTGGAAAGCGATGCTGCTCGCAAAAGAACGAGGCGCACAGCTCTGGCACGAGAACAAGCCAGAAGAGGCGCTGCCGTTCCTCGTGGCTGCGGACTCGTACATGAAGCGCTTCACGCTCAAGTACCAGCGTCTCAAGATTGACCACGCGATGCTCGACACGTTCCAGTCGTTCACCACCGCGTCATCGCCCACTGCGTCGTCGCCCAAGCGCAAGACAGCGCACCGCGTGTCGTTTGTGGACGAGCCCGAAGTGCTTGGTGTCGCAGACTCGAACGTGGATCGCAGCCCAATTAACCCGTCGAAGCCGTCGAAGCTCGAGTCGCTGCTGCTGCGCACGTCGCGCGAGTTCCCGACGCCGCGCTTCTGAAGCGACCGAGCGATCGCAACTACCTCCCACACGTACCATAGTTTTTAGGAAGCCCCAGTCACAGTCCCAGTCAGAAAGACTTGCGACGAGGCTCTCCAAGTGCAGAGAGTCCGAGCAGTCGACCTTAACTTATTCAACATCGCATAGCATTCATTATCACACACTGACTTCCAAACCTCCTGGAGGAGTAAAATAGCTGTCTCTTCGGTTGTGGTTGGAGTTTTTGGTGTGTGGCCAGAGAGGGCTGGAGACTGAGAAGTGTTGTGAAGGTGGTTCAAGTGAAGGAAAAATGAGCGAGAAGGGGGTACTTTCTGTATGAGATAGAATAGGGTGTGGTGTGTCTATGAGTGGGTAGTAGTGTGTTCGAATTGCGGGTGTCGGAGGCGTGCAAGCGGCGAGAAGCAGCAGCGCAGCCGCCAGTTCGACTGGAAACGCGCCAGTGGGTGGCCGTCGAGTCGGTTGGTTGGTTCTCATTACATGCTCTTCATCTTCCACAGTTTCAGTTTGAAGCCGAAAAACTCCGACGCTGTCGACGAGAAGGCCGAGAGCACGACGACGCGCGTGATGTTGTACAGCAGCGGGTTCATCGTGAGCCCCGAAACCTTGTTGGGCGAGTTCAGCTCCTGGAACGTGCGCAGAGCGAGAGCGAGTGAGTGAGTGAGGGAGCGTTTGGAGGGAAGCGGTCTGTTCGCTCTCAGACGCAACACGGACCTTGAGCAGTTTGCTCGCAAGCTTCAGCACGTTGTTCGACACCAGCAGCTTCTCCTTCTTGTGCGGCTTCACGAGCAAGCGGAGGTACACGTTCATCTGCACATCAACACGTGTGAAGTCAGCAGTTTGTCAGCACGTGGTCGAACGAAGCAACAAACAGCGTCGGCCCAGCGCCTCCGTACCTGCTCCGTCAGCAGCAGCGACGTGTTCTGGTACTTCTTGTTGATGTGCGACCCGAGCATCATGAAGCGCAGCATAAAGACGCTGCAAGAGGACCAAACACACCCACGAGAGCCCAGTCAGCAACGAACACTTCATCCCCATTCTCATACAGACGCAAGCCACACAAACCGCACCTGGACAAGAGGCACCACATGGTGACTTCACTGTGGATGAGGCTCTGCTGCTGGATCGCCCCGGAGCCCTCCGACACGGCTTGCATCCCCATCACGACCAGCATCACGAGGTTGATCAAGAACGACGTCGACACGATCTCGTCGGCCGCGCGCTGCCGCCCTTGGCGCTTCAGCCACGTGCGGCCGCCACGGAGCGCAATCCACGCCTTGATGTTCACCACGTTCTTGAGCCGAAAGTGCGGCAGTTTCATCAGTCGCGAGCGGCGCGACGATGTCAGCGCAGTGAAACACTTGGCATACCTGCAAGAAGAGACAAGGGCCTTGTTCAGTACTCGCCCCTCACCACTCGAGCAGCCCAAACATACGGCGTCTCGGTAGTCTCGTACAAGAAGCGGCGGTGGTACGTGACTTCCGCGTCTGCGAGTGCTGAGAAGATGATGAACGCGAGCAGGTAGGTGCACAGCATACACGACAGTGCAATGATCACTGGTCCAGCGTCCACGGCTCGCAGGGTCGCGACGAGCCGGAAGGGCGAGAGCTCCTTGTGCAAGCGTGAGATCCACTGAGGGGTCCACCATCAAGGAGCAGTGTCAGTCGCACGCAGCGAACTCGTAGCGTCCAGACAAGCAACCCAGTCGCAGTACGCACGTAAATGGCTTCGACGGGTTCCTGCAGGCGGCTCAAACACTCGAGCTCTTGGCACTTGATGAAGCACCGCAGCACGATCGGGACGAGCGATAGCGTCAGCGCCGCGAGGTGCGCAATCTTGCGGTACGCCAGCCGTGGAGGCGTCGCTTTCACCTGCGCACAGAGACGAAACCGACCGGTGCACTGTGAGTCGCTTGCTACACACACCCATACAGTCGAAAGCGAGCGAGCGATGACCACGTACTCGTGCGAGGATCGTGTTCCGCAGCTCGGTGATCGACATCGCCTTCTTCGTTGGCTCGCCATTCTCCCACACGCACACAGTCACGCGACGTCGAGCGAACGGGTCCGTGTGGTTCTGGTCCAGCGACGGTCGGCGCGGGTGAGCGGCACGAGGCATCGACGGGAACTGCAGGCGGTTAACCACAAACGCCGATAGTACCAGTGAGCAAACCGAATCCAATCCACGCACAGTGCGACAACCACATCCACACACAGATGAGAACGCACGGGAAGCGGCGGAGGCACCGGCGCAGGTGTGGACGGCGGCGGGAACATGCTCGTTGCCGGGTCCGTCTCGTCGCTGGACGACGACGAGTTCCCGCTCTCTTCTTCGCTGTCCGTGCCATCCGAGTTCTCCGACTCGGCTAAGTCCGACCCAATCCCCGAGCTCGAGCTCGAGAGCGACGCGAGCGACGCGAGTGACGGCAAAGACGAGTCGCAGCGAGCCAGACTAGACGTAGCAGTCGTGGTCGTCGTCGTGGTCGTGGGGATCGGAGTCGACGTTGACTTGGTCGGCGACATGAGCTTCGCCAGCACGGGGTCCGCATCGCCTGCGAGCAGCGTGCTCGTGACGCGGCCGTAGCCAATCGCCACGAGCACGAGCAGCAGGATCGGGAAGAGCACTTCAAACGAGTTGATCATCGACATGGCTTTCGGCCGCGCCAGATAGACGCACGTCGCGCCAAAGTGCAGCACGTAGAGCGCAGTGGCCGCTTCGTAAAAGTATGGCTACGCACGTCCATACCATACACATGTCAGTCTACTGGATGTCGCTGGTGAGCTGGCGGTAGACACACGCACACGCACGCACCTTTTGCTTCCAAAACGAGCCGTGGAACGGTACAAAGAGTGCGCGTTTGATGCCTTCTTTCACGAGCTTCTTGTCGTGGCTCGATGGCTTCGTGTGGAAAAACGCAGACCTGGAGTCCAGAGCTAAATACGCTTAGCGCTCTCGCTGATCGTCGCTTACGCAAACACATGCACACACCGCCATTCACAAGCGCACGCACGTACCCTTTGATGACGTCAAAGTCAATGAACTCGCGTGTGAGGTGCATCTCGTCGCGTGTGCGGTGCTTCGCGTCTTCCGGTGACTCTTTCCTCGACAGGCGCGCGTAGCGGTTCGAGATCCTCTTTGGGCTCGGCAGTGGTGCGCTCATGGCGAACTCGTCGTCCATTTCTCTGCACGGCATCCAACGGTGGCGAGTATCTGTGTGTGTCTCTGTAGCTCTTCGAGATCGCTCTGTAGTGGGAGCTGAATTAGTCAGTCGCAAGTACTTTCGTTGGCCTGCGCAGTGTCGCTGGTTGGTGGTGTTGCGTGTGTCGCTCGCCTTCGCCACAGAGAAGGGGGTCGCTCGGTCTCACGCGCGCAGCCAGTCAGTCGTGAGCCAAATGACTTGGAGCAGGCGAATTCTGAAATGAAGCGAGCCACGGACAAGGAAACGACGACCTGGGAACGGCGTTTCGTGGCGCGACGGGGCGGCGCGAAATCCCTCACATGGCGATCGTATCCGGCGAGACGTATACAGTTCAGGTCCAATGTATGGCTATACGCTGCAAAGATCCGGATATACGTGTTTCAGACAATCGTGCGATCAAGAGAAACGACCCTATGCATGCGACACGGTTTCTCGAGTCAGAATCTATTTTCAGGTCACACCATTCGAGATGAAATCAATCAACCACCCAGTTGTGCTTCTTCCACTTGCGCGCCTGCTTGCCTGTCGGCTCACATGCTCCGGGGCTTGAGGCGCCCGCTGCCGCGCCGATGGAACCACAGCGCAAGCAGACACACGACTGCGACCAGCGTCGCGACGTGCACAGCGAAGAGCAGCGGGTTCGTCCAGAAGCCGCACACAATACCCTTCCAGCCCTGCGAACGAATCAGGGCACATACACACACACACGCGTGACAATCACTCTTTGTCAGCCGCCGCTCGGTTTCACTCGCCACACGGCCTGCTCCGCCCACAATAAGAGCGCACCTTGATCTCGCGTGAATCGAGCGCGTTTGCGCCGTACTGGATCTGAAGAAACTCGGGCACTCTGTGCGGCACAAACTGTTCCTGGACTGGATACTCGCCGTCGGGTACGGCGACGTGGCGCTTCTCCAGCGGGAACACCGTCGCGTACGGCACGCAGCCGCCGCAGCACATGTGCTCAGTGAACTCGCGCAGCCCTTCGGAGCAGCAGAGCAGGCTCGTATTCCCGTCGTAGCCAGGTGGGACGAGCACGTCTGTGCGTTTCGCAGCGACCGTGGCCGCGTCCAGCTCCACATACCAGTAGATGTCGACCCACGTGGAGACGTCGCGTGCGTCATAGATGCGTATGCACGGGTCGTGCATGTACGGGTCGGACCAGTAGAAGTGGTGGTTCTCTGTGTCGTACGTGAGCTTGACTTTGTGCGGGATGTAGTCGGTACGGTCGTAAGCAACGAGCCCAACGCGCTCGAACTCGTGCTTGAGCGCTGAGATCTCGTCGCACGTCGCGTTCATCACGCCGAGGTCGACGTCGTACTCCCATGGGATGAGTCCGTCGTCACGGTGCACGCCGAGCAGCGTGCCCTTGTCGAGCCAGTACTCGATATCGTTCATCTGTAGCACGCGTGTCGTGCGGCTCAGCATGTCCGCCATGTGCGTGCGCGTGTCGCATTTGGAGTACACGAAGCGCAGCGTGAGCACGATAGCTACCAGTGCCACGAGCGCGCGCGCATACGTCGCCAGTCGCGCGCGGCTACCGGCCGCTCGCCGAGGAGGGGGTCTCGGCGCTGCCACTCGCTGTGGGAGCATTGGAGTTTGGATTGCGTCTGTGCGAATACGTTGTGCGTGCTGTTATTAACGCGTTTCTAAACGAGTTGCTAACGTCGGGAACTTGAAACGACGCGGTGGTGGAAGCATGCTGCGGAAGCTCTTCTCTGGAGGCGCGGCGGCGGCGAGTGCTGTCAAGAGCGACAGTGATGGCAGCTTGCACTGTGGAAAGGAGCAAGCAGCCGCTGGCACAGACTTCCCTCAGCTCGTCTCGCGTCTCGAGGACTTTGAAGGTGCCAGCAGCAGTATGGTGGTTCTGGTAGAGGGAGAAAATGTTTGTGTGCTGTTGGTGTAACATGAACGCACTTGGATACACGCGCGCGCAGGGCAGCTGAAGGCTGCGATCAACACGCTATCGCGCCACTGCCAGGCAATCACGGGTACGTAGAGTTGCTCGCTATTTGCCGTTGCAATGGGCGGATGTTGACGGACGCTGATTGTCACCCCCATGTGTTGGTGGTTTTTGCAGAGGTCTCGTTCTCCACCACGAATCTCGAGCTCGCACTTAGCGGCATGTTTAGCGTCGCGGACCCGCGGCTTCTGCAGGTACCCAGTCACTAAATAATCGTAGATCGTGGAGAGAGCAGCGATGAACTGGAATGGACAACTAACGTTTGCTGTGGCCACACCGAAGCGGGATCACGACAGC
This sequence comes from Globisporangium uncinulatum, assembly GCA_023333755.1. Classification (NCBI taxonomy): domain Eukaryota; phylum Oomycota; class Peronosporomycetes; order Pythiales; family Pythiaceae; genus Globisporangium; species Globisporangium uncinulatum. The sequence goes on from JAASFJ010000285.1 coordinate 19,458, forward strand.
GCCTGTAACAGCAGCAGCTGGATCCCGCTCGTCGCTGAGTTCCGCACCTCGACGATCGCGCCACTACAGGAGATCTTGGCTGAGATCCCGCAGCTCAAGGCATGTTTGTTTACTAGAATTTGATTGGGGTGGTCGCTTCCCTGAGCTGACAAAGTCACATCTTTTTCATTCTACGCGTACGTTCAGGTACTTTGCGAACACCGCAACAGCGCGCTTGTGGTGAAAGCTCGCTACGAGAAGAAGATCGAAGACATTCAGTCGACAACGCGGTTCGAGACCGCGAGGCTGCACAGAGTGGGTTCGGACTTGTTGCGATTGTGCTCAACTAGCAAACGCTACAATACCCGCACTGGATGTGGTGCTGACGGTGTGGGGTTGGTTATGTGAACGGCTCGACCGGTGGGTATGATGGTGACGCAGAACCAAGCGAAGCAACACGCTGCTGAGACCCGCTTCCGGGAGATTGACGAGAGGGTTCGCTCAGACATTACGCGTCTGCTCGCTCGAAGCCTCTCGGGTCTGCTTGGTGACTCGCTCGAGAAGGTAGTGTACTAGTGTTCTCAAGCAGATATCACTTCTGCTTGGTGGTGAGGTTTGCATGTATGCTAACTCGCATGACCGAACCAACACCTCGTATGTGGTGGTCGTGTAGATCCTCATGGACGCTCAAGTGCTGGTAGGAAGGCGGTTGGAGGCCGATGCTCGCGACCTCCAGCGACGCGTCGAGACGTTCAAAACCAGCGCGGCTCCGATCACAGCGGCTGTCGTAGCGGTACACAAAATCTCCAGCCAGCCTGAGGAACCCGCTCATTCGGAAGGCGAGAGCACTGACACTGCAAACCAAGCGCTACTGGAGCTGGCCGAGCCAACCGAGCCAGTCCTCGCGAACATCCACATTCTGCCCAAACACGTTCTGCACGAAGAGCGCAGCGTGCTGCCCGCAAAGAAGCACGCGTATGGAACCCGCACGTGGAACCTACACCGCCACATCAAGAATTCCATGGCGAACGGACTCGACCTGACCGAGTGCATCCAACTGCCCGACGGGTACCAGCTCACCGAGTGGGTCGCAGTGCACGTCGTCGACTTCTTTAACGAGATCAGCCTGCTCTTCGGGACGATCTCCGAGTTCTGCACCGCCAAGACGTGTCCGCAGATGACTGCCGGACCGTGTTACACGTATCTGTGGGCAGATGGCGCACAGCACGCACCGCCGATCGCGCTGCCGGCGCCAGAGTACGTCGACCGTCTGCTCCACTGGGTGCAAGACCAGCTCGATACCCCCCAAGTGTTCCCGCTCGACGGGAATTACACCGACTCGCGAGCGTTCCTGCACGTCGCAGGCGTGATCTTCAAGCGCCTCTTCCGCGTCTACGCGCACATGTACCACAACCACTTGGAGACCTACGCGGCGCTGCACGCTGAGGCGCACCTCAACTTTTGTTTCAAGCGCTTCATCTTGTTCGTCAAGGAGTTCGAGATGGTCGACCAGAAAGAGCTCAACGCGCTTCGGAAGCTGATCCAGACCATTACGAGCTGAGGATTCGGCTGAGCTCACATGCACACGTCGCTCTAAGTCGTGCTGTCACTACAGATCGCACTACATGCCCTAATGTCGACTACTGTAGTGACGCGCAGTCGAATCCAAGCACGCTTCTGCATTCACCTGCTGATCTGTCGCCTCGCTCTCTCTGTCTGCGCCTGTTGATACCGTGTCGACGATTGCGCGGAGCTGGGTCGCTACCTGCTCCATGCGCGGCCGAGCCGCAGGCTCGAACAGCCAACATCTTTGCAGCAAATCACCAATCAGCTCGAGGCTTCTGGAGTCTTCGAACACGCACGGCGGTCGCGTTCCATTGCGCGCGAGTTCTAGAAACACATCACTTGCGAGCCCGACAAACGGGTTTGCTAGGCTTGCTCCCTTCTCGAGTCTGTTGCCCTCCTTTTCGCTCGTTCTGTTGCTGTCCTGCCGACAACACATCTCCCAGAGCACGATACCGAAGCTCCACACATCGGCTTTGGTCGTGTAGCCCTCGCCCGTAAAGATCTCGGGAGCCGAGTACCCCGACGACCCCACTTCGTCCGTGAGATGTGGATCATGAGACCGCCAGACGACAGCGCTCCCCAGATCACAGATCTGCCAGTACGCGCCGCAGCCACAGCAGTCCGTCGAGTGAGTTGATTGGCACGCGAGCAAGCCAAGTGATGATCACTGCCCACCTTTGCTATCGGGAAGTCCGAGTCTCCGACACGATCGACAAGGACGTTGTGTGACTTCACATCACGGTGAACAATATCGTGGGCATGGAGCCAGCTCAGAGCCTCAGCGACTTGAGCAGCAAGTCGTGCTTTCTGATACAGCACAGGGTCAGGTTGGAAGCCAAAGAACGTTGGTGGGCCAAGAACACGATGTGAATGACACTACGAGGAATGTTAAAGAACGCACCTTCAGCAAGGAGACTTGACGCCACGATGCTTTGTCCTGTATGCAGTGTGCGAGGCTGGCAACGGTGTGGTTTCGTAAAGCCACAACAAAGTCTATCGCTGTGAAGGCGCATCGGAATCAGCGAGCGCACTGCACGCACCTCCCACTTCTGAAGAACTCGGTGAGAATCGACGGTCGGGGGGAGAGCAGCACGCCAAAGTACCTCACAATCCCATGCGCTCCTTCACGCGAGCACTTCTCGAGCAGCTGGAACTCGTGCCGAAACGTGTCGAGTACCTTTGGCGGTGGGAACGGCTGCCGATAGCGGAACTCTTTCACTGCAACGTCAATAGGGAGCGAGCTCGCCTCGGCACCTGCGAAAGCAGCGCCAGTCAAACGACCGTGAAGCACACTGGAGTGGACGCCTTGGCCAATCTGCTCCAAGATCTCAACTTGCGACGCTGAGAACTGCGTCAGAGTCGTGTCGCGAACCATTTCTTGCAACACTCGCTCCGAGTTTGCTCTGTCGCGCTCTTGGGAGTCGAGAGCAAACTGCTCCCTGTCGACTTCGCTCTCTCGGACAGAATCCGGCGCGACAGTCGCTCGAAGCTGCTTTCGCTTGACAACCAGTGCATCTGCGAAGTTCTTTGGCAAAAACGATGGCCGTCCTGTCGGTCGTGGCTTCACCTGTTCCTGATGTGGAGCCGAAATCACTTTCCGCGTTCGCGACTCAGGCTGTACGGCGAGTTGCTTCGCTTGAACTCGCACTCGCAGCTTGATTCTTCCAGCTTCGACCGGTCTGAGCGCGCTGTTGTGGCCTAGTCGTCGCCACACTGTGAGAAACTGCGCGAACTCGTAGTCTTCGCGCTTGAATGGAAGACTGATATCTTCAGTCTCGCCAATGTGATGTGATGCATCCATCGCAACACCTTTGCGATGTCTGCAAACGCTCGATACAGACACCTTGACAGAGAAGCCGGGTCCTGTTTCCAGCTGCGAAGCCCGTTCAGCCGCTGACGAGTGCTCACTGATCTCCAGCTTGAGCAAACTATCGCTCGCCCGCCACGCCGAGTGGTTCCGGGCATGCTTCACAGCCGTGAAGGAGCGTTGTTGGTCGATTTCGAGATCTGCTAATGAGAACATGATCGTCGCAGTAGGGAGGAACTTGTGGTACGTACTCTTGACGCTGCATGGATTGGCAAGGTCGAGCCCGTGCAGGATCTGGAGTTGAAGGCGGTGCAATGAACAAGAGCGCTGTTGGGATTTTTGTATACTCTCCGTGTCAAGAGGCGATGTTGAATCGTGGTTCGCAAGCGCAAGCGAGTCGGCCGTCGAGGGGCAGATCGGGTGCACTGCGTTCGAATTGCGTCGTTGCGCTGAAGGAGTCACATTTTTCACAAACTGCCTCTTCACTTGCGCCAGTGCTGTCGTAGGCGCCGTCGTCCTCAGCTGTGAGGACTCGGGTCCTTTTGAGCCCCAACCAGAAGCTGGACGCAGTATGCACAACGAGCTGGACCACGACACCAATCGGGAACTTGACGCAATTAGCTTTTCAGCTGCACCTTTTCAAGTTCAAATCGTGAACAACAAAGCAACAATGTTGAACTCAAGTCGTGAGAGCAAAAATCAAATCGTGGGACCACAAAATTGAGGCCGTGTTCGACATTTTTTTGTAAACGAGCTGGTTGTCGAAGCAGCTCGTTCGCGAACATGCTCTTGTTCACAAACAAGCTGGGTGGAATTTAGTGTTGGGTTGGTGTTTCATTTATCATACAACTGACTGACTCACAATGGAGAGCGAGAGTGAGGAGGAGGAAGACCTGCTGTGGCTCGCACAAGCACTCGCGACGGTCGCTCGTGCCCGCCAGCTGGACAGATCAGCCCCATGACTTTAAGTGAATCATATCGAACGCCTTCTGCGCTGCTCGTTGGACGCACGGTCATTCTTTGAGGGAATCTACGAAAGTGCCAACAACAGTCTCTTTCCAGACCACTTTCGCATGGACAAAGAGGCGTTCGAGACTCTGTGCCGCATGTGCACTCCGCGCCTTCGCCTACGGACGCAACGCACGAAGGAATCTTTGCGGTCGCACTGGACTGGCTTGGGCGAGCGGCATCGGTTCGCGACCAAGAAACGAAGTTCCGGTTGGCGTACTCGACAGTGCATCGGTTCCGCAGACATGGCATTCACACGATCGTGAAGGTGTCGGGCGCGGGCCTCCATCTACCCAGACAACTGCACAGGATTTGCAGCGATTCATCCGCTCTTTGGGAGTGCTGTTGCGGCAATAGACGGGGTCCACATCCCGATTACAGTGGCGCGCCAGGACAGTGAGCACTTCCGGAACTGCAAGGGGTGGACTTCGACAAATGTGTTCATCGCTGCGGATGTTGGAGAGCCAATGTTGGTGGGTTGTTTGTTGGTGCTGAAGGATCGGCTCACGACTCAATGGTGCATGGTGCCAGCGAGCTGCTGGGGGACATTCCCGAAGGGAGATTCGTCCTCGCTGCCGCAGGATTTGCGCTCTCGCCGAAGGTTCTCACCCCGTACCGAGGTGTTCGTTATCACCTTTGGGAGTGGGGAGTGGGGTGCCAGCGGCCTCAGTCTCCGAAAGTGCTTTTCAACATTCGCCACGCAAAGGCTCGTAACATTGTAGAACGCGTGATCGGCATTATGAAGCGTCGGTTTCGGATCATCGGTTTCGGATCATCCGAGTACCGATTGAGTGCGAGTTTGTGATCGCAAAAGCGATCATCGCCGCGTGCGCGTGCCTACATAACCTTGTGCGCGATCAATCCCCAAGTGGCGTCGCTGGTGACATCAGCGAAGTGCCCTCGCAAAGCTCGTTCGAATTTTTATGAAGCAGAGGAAGTGGCATTCGACTTCTGTAGTGCAAAAAACTGGAGAGATTGAATTGCTACAGGGATGTGGAACGAGTATGAGAACGAGCCGCAGTGCCCTGTCTAATCAAGAGTCGATCTCTCGTTAGCCATCGCTATTGACATCTTCTCCTCGGGAGGTGCAGAGCAGTTCCAGACCACAATGCCAGAGAGCGCCGGAGCCACCGGCGTCTTCGGGACTGAGAGAAGGATAGGTCCGGTTGTACCAAGTGCGCACCCAACCCAGAAAACAACTAGATGCATGCGGGTAGGAGTAGGAGCGTAAGACAGCAAGCGGTAACAAGAGCGGCGCTGGCAGCCGCAGTAGGAGGAAGCATGCCGCAGTAGGAAGCAGCAAAAGTTAGGCAAGGGCAGCAAGGAGAAGGACATGCCGTGCTCACTCGCGCGAGCACTAACTACAATCTCACTTCGCAATCCGCCAAGCAAGAGCAAGCGCGCTTCCAGCAGCAAGAGGAGCGCACACTCAGCGCGAGCCGCACCGAGCGAAGCCGGCTCAAGAACAAGTCAAGGCGCCGGCACCCTGCCGAACGCCACAAACTTTCATGAAGTCCGTGATTGACGCGTTTGTCTCATCGACAAGGAGGCCTTGACTTGCCTTCTTTCTCCCATCGCGCAGGCGCTTTACCCGCTCGATTTGCTTTGTCACCAATGGCGGAAGCGCAGCTGGCAGCGACAAAGCAGCGTCGTTGGTGTTTTGAGCACTCTGCTCATTGTCATTGCTGGGGGGAGGAGGAGTAGGCGAACTTGGTAGGTCTCGCTCGAAAAGGCTGTCGATCTCTGTCGCAGTGAAAGCAGCAGGTGTCGGCGCTTCGCTTGCTGTGTCTCGAGTGTCACCGGCGATTTCAGCGCAGATGTCCGCGTGGGCGAAGCCATGTTCTCGAATGCGCGCGTAGAGTGGAGTGTTTCGGGGGGGTTTGCTGTACTGAGCTCAGTCCATGTCGCGGCATCTAAAGTTGGCGTGCGCTTGCTTGGGTCCCAGTCAGCGCCGCTCAAATTACACCGGCGCTTGAATGCGTCGTACTCAAACATCAATCTAGAATACTTCGTCTTGCATTGACCTGAGTGGCACAAGTGCAGCGTTGGTATAATGCGTGTGAGACACAGCGCACCCACTCATTCTCTCAGGAACAGCAGCGTTCGCACGTTTATCATGCATGATTCCGTCCGAGGAAAGCACCCTCCATAATAATGCTCCACCCTTTCGTCTTGATTCCCTTGTCGCTCCGTAGATCTGCACGTGATCTCGCCCCATGTACGCCCTCCGCAGCGCATCTTCCTCAGTTTTTGCCTGGTGACCCATCGCTTGGCTGCGCTCATTGCTACCTATTCGCTACGCTTGCTCGCTCGCCCTGCAGCGCTCGCGTGCGTGAGCAGCTGACGAGAGGTTAGCGCGCGATTGCTTGCTTGAGCGGCAACTGGCTGGCGTGTGGTGCTTCGTGCTCGCTCGGCCGACGTCTTGGAAATAGAGTGGCTCTCGCTTGTCGCTTGCTCGGATCGCCGGTTAAGAGGGGGCTTGATGTTCACTCGGCTGGCGACTTGGGCACGGAGGTGTGCTTGGCGCTCGCTTGCTCGCTCGGCTGGCCACTTTAGCGAGTGCAAGGGGGTCGCTCGGCTGATCGTCTGGGTGGAGGGAGCTTGCTCAGCCGGTGTGTGTTGGTGCAAGGCGCTTGGCGCTTGCTCTCTCGGAGGAGGGGACTGGCGCTTGCTCGCGTGAGCTCCTCGTCGCTATTTCTCGAATGAGTGAGTGTACAGTAGTGGTTGCGAAAGTGCTGGTTGAAAAACAGGGTCGAGTCGAAATGTGGGAACGAGCTTGTTCGGGCTAAACCAGCTCGTTCAACAATTTTGTCAAAACGGTGTTTCAAGTCGGCAACGAGCTGGATCACGTCGAACGAGCAGGATTGGCCCTGAACGAGCTGGTTTCGTGGAAATCGAACACGGCCTGAATGTTTGTTTTTGGCAGATTGGAAACAGTTGATCAAGTTGGCCAAACGAATAACTCACAACACTCAAAATTCGCTCACCACTGATCAACCACCAGCACCGCAAAGCACCGCAGCTTAGCTTCCCCACCACCACCATCGCTGCTGAAACGGTCAACACCAGCCGTGTCCATATACGCTTGTGCTGAGCTCAGTTGGAAATGTATTTTCCGCGTTCAAATGGCGATAAGGCGCTATCTTTTGCGCTAAGGGTTTGGTCAGTCTCTGTCAGTTTTTTGTCGGGATAATTGGAGAAACAAACCAAGCGGATTGGTTGATTCGTCCGTGTAATCGAACCCCATTGAATAACACTAATCGCCGATCAGAGTAAATCAATACACCGACAGAGCACTCATCGCTGGGTTGGTGTTTTCCCTTCTTGATGGATCAAGCGACAGTGCAAGCACTCGTGACCGCGCTAACTGTATGCGCGACGCACGCAGCGACAGCAGCAGCGTTCGTGGTGCGCTCACAGGACACAGAGCAGCATGTCACAGTCCAGCGTTTCCATTTTGTCGGCGTTCTTCGCGACGCCAACTGTGAGTTGTGGTTCCAAATGAACACTCGTTGCACGAGATCAAGCTTCGTCGCTATTTGCAATGTACTGCGAGCACACACGGACTCTTTCAACCTCCAATCGCCCACTCATCCGAGATAAATGTTGCTGCCACGCTGTTCTACCTGGGATCGGCTGGCGGCTTCCGAGAGACCGCGCACGCTTTTGGGATGAGCAAGGCGTGAGCAATCACCACTGTCAACAGCCTCCTGCATATTGTCGCCAGCATGTTGGCATCGGTGATCGAGTTTCCGAGGCGGAACAAGTGTGGAAGTATGTAGTCAATTTTTGAGCGCAATCAAGGATTTGGGGCGTCTGTGGCGTGGTCGATGGAACCCTCTTTGCCATCGCACGCCCAAAGCGGGACGAGGGCTGGTGTTGCCACAAACGTTATCCAGCGATCAACATGCAAGCGGTAGTAGACCACAAGGTTCGCTTCATGAGCTTCGACATGCAGCCCGCCTCTTGGAGCGGCAGGGAGATTTGGAAGACTTCGTATGTGGGCAACCGATACAGCGCCATCATGCCAAAGGGAGGGCACTTGCTCGGAGACGGTGGTGTGATGAAGCGGATGTAGTTCAATCGACAACGATACCCGGGAAGCGAAGGGGTTGCGCTAACTGGGGTCGAGTCGGCACACAACACTCCAAGAATGTGTTCACACAAGCAGTCAGACTCACACCCGGTCAGTCTGGCAGTCAAGGTGTATGTGCGGACTCTTCACTCTTTTACAAAGTCAGTCCTTCACAGTTGTGTACCCTTTACGTAGTCATTTCAAAGCCAGGAGATCTGTATGGAGCACTACCCAACGCGAACTCTGCACTCAGTCAAGCGATACAAGAAGACGTTCACTCGTTCAAACCCGGGTCGAAGTAGGCATCACGTCTTCGCACCCGGTCTCTCTATTCACTCTCTCATAATATGAAGGGGTACACGCGCCTCGTTTATCCAAAAAGTGCCTTCACGCCTGGCTCTCGGCATCCTCTCACACTCACTCTTTGCACTCAATATAAAGGACCGGGGTCGAACTTCTCCTTATCCAGCCAGTCAGGCTTGCTCACGAACTTCCGCTTTCACACTTGGGCACACCCTACTCAGGCACTAATACGCTTTGTACACAAACCAACGTACCGTACGGGGCTGGACTCCTTTCTCACGTCTTGAGAAAGAGTCGGAGACGCTTCGGTTGTTGAGGGGAAAGTCGCTACTACCTCTGTCCCATAAGTCCATGTACATTTGGTCGGGTGGATATATTGGAGGCAAAAAAATCGTGAGTGCATCGGGGTTGTACGTGAAGATGCCTTGCAATAAGCTCTCCCCTGTGAGCCACATCGGAGCCGCGCAAACCTCTGCGAGCACAC
>JAASFJ010000286.1:0-28601 GCA_023333755.1 Globisporangium uncinulatum
CGCACGGGCAGCGGTGGCGGCGCTGAACGGCGTGAAAGTGCGCGGCCGGGAGATGGTCGTCGACTTTGCGCTCGCGAAAGCCAAATACGTGGAGCAGCAGCGCTCGGCCAAGAGCCTGGAAGTGAACCCAGACGACGACGAGAACGACGAGAACGACGCGGGCGAGAACGACGGCCACGACGACGAGCTCGAGATGGCGTCTGACGACGACGACGACAATGAAGACGACAATGAAGACGACGACAAGGACGCGGACGACAGTGACGGCGACCACGCCACCAAAGCGACAGCAGAGCCCAAGAGCGACACGCACGCCCAGCGCTACCGCACGCTCTTCCTGCGGAACCTGTCGTTCCAGACGACCGAAGACGGATTACAGGCGTTCTTTGCGACGTTTGGCGCGGTCGAGTACGCGCGTGTCGTGTACGACCGTGGGTCGGGGCTGTCGCAAGGCGTCGGCTTTGTCCGCTTCAAAGACGCAGCGGTCGCCGACAGTGTCCTCGCACGCGGCCAGCTTGCGACGGAACGCGACGAGAAGCTCCAGAAGAAGAAGAAGAAGAAGCCTGAGAACGCGTTCACGCTGTCGGCGCTCGCAGACGGCGACGCGCTCGTGCTGGACGGGCGGATGCTGTCGCTCACGCGCGCAGTCGCGAAAGCCGATGCTGAACGCCTCGCGGCCGAGAACAGCAGCGCGCGCAAGCAGAAGGACAAGCGCAACATGTACCTGGCGTACGAAGGCACGATCAACGTGAACAAGCTCTCGGCCGAAGAGCTGTCGCTGCCAGCGCTCGATGTCGAGAAGCGGCGGCGTGCGATCCGCGAGAAGAAGGAGAAGCTCAAGAACCCGCTGTACTTTGTCTCGCCGCTCCGTCTCTCGGTCCGGAACTTGAGCACCGCGGTGGACGACAAGACGCTGAAAGACGTGTTCCGGGACTGTGCAGCTGCTGGGCTGCGGGACGGCGTTGTCGACCGGAGCGAAGTGAAGACCGAGCTGCTCCCAAAGCACGCGACGGGGCCTGTGAAAGTCAAGATGGCCAAGATTGTGCGCGACACAGAGGCGGCCAAGACGACTGGGAAAGCGCCACGGTCGCGCGGCTACGGCTTTGTCGAGTTTGCCGAGCACGTCCACGCGCTCGCGGCGCTCCGGAAGCTGAACAACAACCCTGCGTTCTCGCACTTGGCTGCTGGCGGTGGGAAGGTGGACAAGAAGAGTGGGGGTGCGCTGGATGAGAGCGCGCGGTCGCGATTGATTGTCGAGTTTGCGCTCGAGAACCACGGGAAGCTCAAGCTGCGCGAGAAGCGACAGGCGGACGCCGAGAAGCGACGGGGCGAAGAGCGCGCGTTGCGGGAGGCGCAAGGGGAAGGAGGGGACGCGGTGGCGGAGAAGCGGTCGCGTGGCCAGCGGCAGCGAGAGGCGAAGAAAGCGCGTGCGCTCGGGACGACAGCGGAGGAGGCGGAGGAGGGAGGTGAAGGGAAGGAGAAGGCGAAGGCGAAGACAGCGGTGGTGACGACACCGACCGCTGTGAAACGGAAACGTGACGGCAGTCGGGAGGCGACACCAGTGGTAGTGAAGACGAAGAAGCACAAGACGGCGGCAGCGCCGACACCGTCTCGCAAGGAGCGCAAGCAGGCGACGGCGCTGGCGGTCGAGGAGTCGTTCGACGCGCTCGTGCGCAACTACAAGCGCGAGATCTTTGGGGAAAAGGCGGCGGTTGGCGGCACGGGCGATGCTGCGGAGCCGCGCGAGCGCTGGTTCGATTGAGGCAATAGGGAGGCTGGGAGCATGACAGAAAGAGAGTGATTGTCATAGAGGAAACGAATGCATGGTTACACGTGGTTGAAAACTGCTCTAAATACTGGACGGGGGTACACAGTAACCTATTGCGCGCTGAACGCTGCTTGCCCCAGAATGCCCGCCATGTCCTCGGCCCCGTAGCTCTTGGCGTTCTTGTTGCGCAGGCGCTTGTGGTAGACGATGCGGCGCGAGATCGTCACGCTCGGCTTCTTCTCCGTCTTGCGCGCCTTCTTGGCCTTCTTGGCCGCCTTCTTCTCCTTCTTGAGCTGCTTCTTGCGCTTCTTGGCCACTGCGTCGCTGTCGTCCGAGTCGCCGTCAGCGTCACCGTCGCTGCTCCCACTCTTGTCTATCGAACCACAACCGCCACACATACATGAGCCTCATGAGACGACACACACATACAAAGAAAAGAAGAAGCACCAATCACAGGCCACTCACCGCCGTATTTCTGGTTGAGTGTCTTGAGCACGTCCGCAAAGCTCGATGCCGTGGTCGACCAGCCCTGCACCTCGGCCTGCTTGAGGCTGCAGCCCACGCCGAGGTTCTCCGAGCGGCGCGCGATCTTCACGTGCGTCGCCTGGCCCTGCAGCTCTTTGCCCACGCCCTTCCCGGCCGCCCAGCCCATCTTGACGAGCATTTTGTAGCCGAACTTGGACGTGTCGGCGGCCCACGCCATGTTCTGCATGCCGCCAAGCGCCACCATCTTCTGCCCGGCAACGTCTTCAGTCTCTGCCACCTGCGCGGTCGCCATGGCTGCGTCTGTTGGGCTTTCGAGCGCGTAAGGAGAGCGTAACGCGAGCAAGCAGGAGCTGCTGGTGGCGCGTGTGTGCGAGTCGCACGAAAAATGAAAATCCAGCATCCAGTCGATTCCGTCGCGATAGTAAATTCTATAATGCATTTAGAGAGGATCGATACTATCAGGTCTCAAACCAAATCCGCATTATTCAGGTCGAAATCCCTCTCTAAAACGCATGGTACTCCGTGACAAACGCGTCTAGCCGCTGCTGGAGCGCCGCTCGGAACGGCGACGCCGCTGCCGCGAGCGCTGCGTGCAGCGCTTTGCCTGCTGCCGACTGGTAGCGACTCGGCACCACCGCGTCGGCTTCAACGTCGCCGTCCGCGTCCGAGCTCACGTCCAGGAACTTGAGCTCGCCCGTCACCTTATCGCCACTCTGTTCCAATTCCAATGCGCACTCGAGAGTGAACGCGAGGTCAAAGATGTAGCGCTTCGCACCACGAACGACCGCGATCGACGCGTCGCCCGTCACGTCACGTACAACACCAGCTGTCACGACACCAGCAACGCCCGCACTTGCTGGAAGCGGCACCGCGACGCCCTCAAACAGCGTCGTGAGACGGGTCGTCGCCCACACTGTCATGTCGCGCTCTTCGAACGTGTTGCCGACGTTCCAGGCCGAGCCGCCAGCCACGCTCTTGATCTGCACTGCACTCCCGTCTGTGACTTTCTTGGGCGCGATGTCGCCAATCAGCTGCTTCGCTTCGTCGCTCAATTCGTTGTTGAAAAACGTCGTCACGCGGCCGTCCGCGAGCTTCTTGTACCCACGCACAGCGCCACTAATCGCCACGTCGTCGTCCACCTCCGCCTCCGTCGCCATAGTACTGCTCGTAACGCTCGCCGCTGCACTCGCACGCGGCTTTTCGACCTCGACACGTGTCACGTGCGTAGGGGTCGCGACTGGCGCCACCGCTACAGGCGCCTCTTTCTGCTGCGTTGCGAGCTTCTCTGTCTGCACAATGAGCGCAGTGACCGACTTGTTCCCGGGCTCCAGCGTCTGCGCTTCCTGGAGCGCTACCAGCGCGTCCCGGTAGCGAGCGAGCTTGCTGAGCGCCTGCGCTTTGCGGAAATGGCCTTTCGCGTACGTTGGCTCGAGCTGCACGCACGCGTCCGCGTCGTCGAGCGCGAGCTGCGCTTGGCCCATGAGCGCACGTGTGGCTGAGCGATTCGCGAAGAACACATGCTGGTTCTGCAGCGCATCGCGGCCGCGCGTCACGTCGAGCGCTTTCGAATAGAGCGCGTCTGCTTCGGCAAACGACTTTTGCGCGAACGCCGCGTTCCCACGGCGCTTGAGCTCGTCGACGAGGCGCACGAGGCTCTCATCGTCGCCTGCAGGCGGCGTGGCGTTCAGCACGTCCGAGTGCCGGTGGAACGGCAGCCCTTCGCCCGAGAACATGCTCACTATCGCGTGCGTGCGTGCGTGTGGTCGGGCGGGATCGAGTGCGTGGATCGCAGGAACTTTGGAAATGATTGCCATTGGTGGTTTGGTCTGCTCAAAGTGTTAAATACAGTGTTAAATACGTTTCCAGAATTTTCGACAGGTGTGCAAACGCAGCGACATCAGCTCCGGGTCCATGAACTGTATGGATACACTCACTCATCTCTAGACACTTGAAGACGACGACAGGGCTTGGTGGCCGTCGTCTTCTTTTTTGGGGCGCGCGACCTCGGGGGCGAGGACGAAGAGCGTCATGGGGTCTTCACGCGCGTAGTACGCCACGCGCCGCTCGCGCTCGTTCGGGTCGACGATCTTCGCAGGCACCATGAGCACGGACGGCTGGCTGCGCTGCACAAACTGCTCGTGGACGCCCCGCGAACCCTCGAGCAGTGGCAGCACGTGACGGCGGAACTCGTCGAACCCCACACCCTGCGTCAATGCGAGCAGTGGAGGCGTCAGTCGGAGAGGTGCCACTACCCACTAGGACAATTCACAGATAAAGAGCGTACTGTGTACCAGGAAGTCGAGCGTGAAGGCTCCGATGCCGACGAGTCCGCCTCCAGGCACGGGGTTCACGTGTCCTCGCCAGGTCTTTGCACCTGTGTAGCACCACACAGCGACCACACAGTCACCACACTACATCCATTGAGCCAGCCCAATTGGCTCTATAGTGTACAAACAACGCAACGTGACAAGCAGGATGCTGGAATCGCATCACGAAACACGACAGGAGACGCGTGGTGACGCACGCACCAAAGATGCTCTCGTGGAAGCGCCAGTCGCGGATGCAGTAGAATGGCAGCGAGAAGGAGCGGTAGGCAGTGTAGCCGACAATGTCCGATACAAACACGACGCGGTACTGCGACACGAAGCAGCGGCCTTCGTGGCCGTAGAAGCAGCCGCCTTGGCCCGGGTATCCGCTGAAGAACGCGGACGTCAAGCAAGCAAGCGAAGGACGACCAAGTGTCAGCGCACCTGAGCTGCTGGCAGTACCTTCCGTGCACCCAACCACCCACGCGGTGAAGCGCGCAGAAGACGCACTTGCCGCTCTCGACTGTGAGCTTCACGCGCTGCAGCAGGAAGAAGAAGCTCTCGTAGGGCGACACCAAGTACGGCGCGACATCGTCGAGCAGCTCCACATTGATGCTCATTTCGAGCTAAAAGCGAAAATGGCACACGGGATCTGATAATGCTGATAATGCGAAGGAACTACAGCAATGGATCGAATAAGTACGATCCGACTGCTTGAGTCAACCCCCACCCTCCCGAAACCGATCGTTCCCGCCAAAACTAAGACTTGGACTTTGTATCGACTCTCCAGTGCAGCTCTTCGCAAAGCGTATTTGCCTCGTCACAACAAGCGGACGGAGTTGGCTGGTGGCACACGCAGCACGAGAGGCATCCAATCGCCCGCAATGCCGCTGCTGTCGTTCGAAGGTGCGCGTCTGTGCCTCTTCACTGTATACAATTCAGGAGAAGTAGAACACCTTCGTGACGACACGCGCGTTCGCAGGCGTGGAGGTGGACATCCCAACGAGCCTCGCAGGCATCCAGTTCGCCTTCAAAGGTGGCGTGCTCGCGATTCAGTGCACAAACTTCACGGGCAGCATCCTCCTGGCCCCAAGCGGTGCGATTGCATGCTTACGTGTTGATATCAAAGCGGATTCGAGGTCACGGGAGCCTAAAGCCGCCACACACTCACTTGCTACGCGTTCGTTCGTTGCGTGACCAACTTTCGGGACGTCAGACGGTACCAACAACGCGCCAACTGCCACGTTGAAGAAGCGCCGACGTGCGTCCAACGGATTTCCCAATAATGACGACGCGGATCACGATGACGACGAGTCAGACACGAGCGCGTCTGAGCAGCTGACGAAGCGGCTGCGGCCCCACTTTCCAGATGACGTCGAGCAGTCGATTCTGCTCGCCCAGCTCAAGACCGCGTCCCAGAGTAGCTCAGTTGCCGCCAAAGCAGAGGACGGCGACGACTCGATCGTGCCGTCGTCTGGCGCATCAGTCGCAGAGAAGGAGCCGCCCCATCACTCCACCGGAGGAGGCTCCGCGTCGAAAACCAAGGCGTCGATGCCAAAGAAAGCCAGCAGCGGTGTTCAGACGACGCTCTTCTCGCCAGTCGGGACCAAGCAGCCGACAGCTGCACGGAAAGCGACGCCCGAGTCGCAGAAGAAGCGCGGACGGCCACCTAAAGCAGCGCCTGTCGGCTCAACCGACCGATCGCCTGGCGCTCTCGTGAAGACGACTGTCACCACTGCAAGCGCTGCTGAGAAACCGTCCGGTGAGTCTGTGGGGGGTGTAGGGTCTACGTTGGCTCGTTCACTCACGTCCACTTGACGCTTGTGACTGCAGTGCGAGCGCAGTGGGCCGACGTGGCAGTGCACGGCAGCGGTCCGGTCGGGCACTGGGGCGACTCGGCCACCAAGATCTCGGGCGACCGTGTCGTTGTCTACGGCGGCGCGGACGACGACGAAGCGACGCTGGGCGACGTGCACGTCTTTGACCTCGCGACGCACGCGTGGTCGACGCCGCTCAACTGTGAGAGCATCCCACGGGCGTGGCACGACGCTGTGTTCCTCGCGTCGAAGCACCTGCTGCTCGTGTTTGGCGGCGAGCGCTTCCTCGGCGACGGCCAGATCGACGTGCTTGCAGACATTATGGTGCTCGACACCGAGTGCTTCCTGTGGTACCCGCCTGCTGTGAGTGGCACGCCGCCGGCTGCACGCAGCGGCCACACGTGCACTGTCGTGGGCGACGACGTGGTCGTATTTGGCGGCAGCCGCGGCCGCAACCGACAGAGTACGGTGCACGTCCTGGACAGCGATACGTGGCACTGGAAGGCTGTGAAGGTCGACGGGAAGCCGCCGAGTGCGCGCACGTACCACAGCGCTGTCGCTGTGGGCGACCGCGTCGTTGTCTTTGGCGGCAACGACGCCAAGAAGAGCTTCCACTCGGTGCACGTGCTGCAGAAGAAGAGCAGCGACACGTGGGCGTGGTTCCACCCGTGCGTAGTCGGGACGCCGCCGCAAGCGCGCACGGGCCACTCAGCGACGCTCGTAGACGACAGTTCGCTCCTTTTCTTTGGCGGCTGGGACCCGCAGAGCGAGGACCCGGCAGCCACGAAGGTCTTTGACGACGCGTTCCTGCTCAACACGGACACGTGGGAGTGGGAGCCGGTCGAACTCACGAACAGCGACAGTGCGACGCTCCCTGGACGCGTGGGGCACCGTGCTGTTGTTGACGCGAGCGACCGCGTGCTCTTCTTTGGCGGACAGGACGCTGCCGACAAGCGGCTGAACGTCGTGCACAGCGTCACTGTGCGGCCTCGAAAGCAGCAGGCTGAGCCCGACGCAGAGGCGGCGACGCAGCTGTCGACAGCGTCTTCATGAGGTGTGGGCTCCACTGACAGAGAGAGACCGAACGACAGCGAACGAGGGCACGAACGCTCGGCAAACGCAAGGAATGAATGGGGTATGTAGGTCTTCACTGCGACAGAGCAGCACGGCTTCGCTTGGCGTATGTGGTCGTGGTATATCAAGGCGGAGTCAATCCATGATGTCGTCCAGGTCGAGTGCGACGCTCTCGAGGAACTTGGTCATGTGGTCATCCATGCCGACGCCATCGTCTTGCTGGTCCTCCTCCTCGTCCTTCTCCTCGTTCTCCTTCTCTTCGAGCTCTGTGTGGTCGTGCTCGACCTCGCACTTGAGGAAAGGTGACGCGAACCCCCGACACCCGTCACTCTCACCTTCACTGTCGCTGTCACTCTTAGCAGCTGCAGACTGTGTTTGGTTCGCATACGACGACACGTATGGCACTGGTGGCCTTCGTGTCGAACTTGTCGGGTCGTTGTCGTCTCTTGCTGTCGGCATCGACAGCAGCGGGGATAGCGTGCTGGACGCGAACTGGAACCGCGACGGCGGCAGTACGTGCTGTCGCATCCCAGCCGACGGCGCCGGCGAGTATCTGTGGCTGGAGGCAGCGCCTGGGAACGCGAACGACGCAGCACTGGTGAGCGACAGTGGCGCCGACGCCAGCGAGACGCCGGGCAGCAGCCGCATGAGAGCCGACATGGGCGACGACGACGACGACGGTGGCGGGGAGCTGTACGAGTTCAGCGTCGTGCGCTCTGCTGTTGCTGCCACAGCCGCTGAAACTGGAGGCGGGACAGTCTGGTGCGGGGCTACGACGTGCGACAGCGACTCCGTGTCTGACTTCCGCGGAGCTGTCGAGGCGTCGGAATGTGACACAGCAGCATGGTCCTTCTCCTGCTTCTCTGTCTGCTGTCGCGGATCGTGGCGCTGCTGCGGCTGCGGCTCCCCGACAGATTGTCGCGCGATCCACTTGCGACGCGCTGCCGAGTTGAAGCGGTTCTTGACCGCGTTCTCCGTCCGTCCCGGCAGGAGCTTGGCGATCTCGCTCCACTTGTTGCCGAGCTGCTGCTGCCAGCAAAAGACTGTCTCGTCCTCCTCGGGCGTCCACTGGCCCTTGCGGATGTTGGCGTCGAGGTGGTTGCACCAGCGCTCGCGACACTGCTTGCCGATGCGACCAGGCAGATGGAGCGCGACGTCGCACCAGCGGACTTTGCCCACGCCGTGCTGGGCGATGAGCCCCGTGAGCGTCCGGTCTTCCTCCGGTGTCCACGGGCCTTTGATCAGCCCAGGCTTGAGCACTTTGTTCCACCGGTGCAAGCACTGCACGTCTGTCCGACCGTTCCCGAGTGCCTCGGCGATCAGCTTCCAGCTCTTGCCACCGAACCGCGCGACGGTCTCCCGCAAGCGCTCGTCTTCGTCGCGGAGCCACTTGACTGGCGTGGGGGACACGGCCACGTCCGCTGTGTGCGTGTGTGCGTCTGTCGGTGCAGTCGACTCTCGCTGGTCGTACGTCGGCGTCCCGAGCGACTGGGGCGACTCGGGAGAGCTCGGCGCTGTGTTGACACCAGTCAGCGTGTGCGGCGCGTCGTCGTACGCTGTCCCTGTACCACGTTGGTTCAACCGTTGCGTCTGGTATTGCGGCTGTAGCTCGGGCTGTCGCTGCGAGAGGTGCGCTTGTTGCTCATACGGAGAGAGGTACTGCTGGAAGGGGTTGTTTGAGTAGTCATAGTAGCCGCTACTGTTGTTGTTGTTGCTGCTACTGTCTGGGCGGAAGAAGGGCGGTCTCGATACAAACGGCTGCGCTGGCGTTGGAGGCGGAGACGACGGGAGGAGGTACTCGTCTTGCTGAAGCTGAAGCTGAAGCGGCAAGAGGGACCGTCCAGGCGGGTGAGCAAGCAGCGGAGCGCTCGGAAGCTGTCGCGTCTCGAAAGCCTCTGGGTACGCAGCTCTTCCTCTCTCACTGGGTCTGTTGTGAGCGGCCACAACAGAGCCAAAGTCGTCCGAACGTGCAAAGGCGCCACTACCGTCGTTGTCGTCATTGTCGTTGTTGTCGTTGTCGTTGTTGTCGCGGCCGCCGGTGTGAAGTCGCATTGACGCAGAGCCGAACGCACGCACGAGGAAGTCTTCGCGAGGCGAGGCGTCGTACCGTTGTACTGGTGCGTACGACTCGAACTGGACGCGGTTGTTGTTACTGCTGCTGCTGACATGGCCACCGACGCTCTTAGGGTTGAAGAAGTGCACTCTGTCGACGCTTTGCTGCATGGTGGCGTTCGCGACGCGACTGTAGGAGTTGCGATGGTCGAAGCTTGTGCGTCGGAGTGTGTGTGCGACTGGGAAGCCGATACGCGTATAAACAGTGTCGAAAGCACAGAGTCAGCTGGCTGCGTCTCGAGAGAGTAGAGCGTCGAGTAGAGTGACTGTCACGGACGACGCAAACGAGCGACCAACCTGTCGACACTAGGTCGTGGAGCTCTGCACTGTGTGGTGGCGCGTTGAGAGACGTCGCAGGAGACGACGCGACACTTTCCCACGGTGTCGACGTCCGAAACGCTGAGAAGCTGGGGTTGCTGGTGCTGGGGAGGCTTCCAGTGCTGTTGAGGCGCTTGCGTTGCTGGCGCGGGTGGTGTTCTGGCTGCTGCTGTTGCTGCTCCTGTGTGTCGTTTCGGTGTCGGGAAGCGCTGTCGATGCCGCACAGGATGTCGTCAAAGTCGTCCAGTCCAGCACACGAGAGCGTCCGTTTAGGGGACGGCTTGCTGCGATCCAGCCACGCGTGTTAGCGACCGAGAGACGAGAGACGAGAGACGAGAGACGAGAGACGACAATGACAGACCTGGCGTGACTCGGACGCATCGTGTCGATGCTGATTTAGGTCAGAGAGGGCGTGCGGATGGCGTGCGGATTCACTCACAAGTCGCCACCGCCGCGAGCCATCGGCTCGCTACGCGACAGAGTGGGGAAATGGAGCTTAGTCTTCGAGTGTCACTGTCGGCGTCGGCTGCTTGAGTGCGTGTGCTGCCAGCGCAAGCGCTCGTGGTGGTTAGGACTTTGGCCGAGCCAAACCGCTCGGTTGTATAATTAGTGGACGCTGTGGCGACCAAGCACTTGGTGGCTGCGTTCGACACTGTCGCTGTGCCGAATCTGCTCAGTCACTCGCTTCCAGACGACACAACGCGACACAAGGGAGAGACAATAACGTCACCGCACAGTATATAGAGCGAGCGAGGTTTTGTTCGTTCTTGTAGCAGGCACTCGATGCGTCGCTGTCACGTTCCTTAGAGTCCGCTGCGGACAGACGGACGGGACGGACGTCGTCCTAGCGACACGGTCGTCCACAGAGCCCCTTTCGTCGTCGTCGTAGCGTCCTACTCGCTCATGACGCCGGCCGCGCGCAGCTTTTGCTCAAACGTCCGGAACTCGTCGTCGTTGACCTTGTTGAGTGCGTCGTCGACCCACTCTTCAATCGCGCGCACTTCCGGGATGTAGTGCTTGAGCATGTTCTCGACGCCGTTCTTGAGCGTCACGGACGAACTCGGGCACCCAGCGCACGAGCCAGCGAGCTGCACTGAGACGACGCCCGTGGCCTCGTCAAAGCCTTTGTAGAAGATGTCGCCCCCGTCGTCCTGCACTGACGGCCGGATGCGTTGCTCCAGCAGCTCCTTGATCATCGCGACCACTTCGTCGTCGTCCGGCAAGATCGTCGTGTCCTGTGAGTAGGAAGTGGGTATCGTATAGAGTGGGTGAGTGAGCTCAGCCGCTCTTCGATCCGCCCCTTCCTGTCACAACGGACTTACCGTCACGATGGGCTCGTCCGTCATCACAGCGTCGCCAGTGGCGTAAAAGTCCATGATCGTCGCAAAGATCTCGGCTTTCAGTGCCTGTGACGGCAGTGCAGGGCATTGTCAGCGCCCACCTCCAGTCCCCAGTCTCCTGTCTCTCTCTAGTCTCTCTCGCTAGTCGCAAGTCGCCTGGGAACGCACATCCCAGTTCATGTCGTCGTCTTTGGTGACCGAGACAAAGTCTTTGCCAAAGAACACGCGCGTGATGCCGTCGATCTGGAAGAGCTTCTTGGCGAGCGGCGAGCGGCGCACTTCGTCCGACCCAGGCGTAAAGTCCTGTGTTGTGCGGACGTGTCACGCGTGTCATTGGTTCAGTCGCTCTCGCTCTCTCTTCCAAGTCTCCTCCTACTCCCCATGCACTACGCACCACGCCGGTCGAGAAGCGGTCGTCCAGCACCACTTCGCCAGGGAGAAACTTGATGCTCTGTGGGTTCGGCGTCGGCTCCGTCTGGATGAACATGGAGCGCATAGCGCCAGTCGCTTTCGCGAACGGACTGCGGATGGCGGTGATAGCACTGCGACGCAGTGTCGGGACCAGCGCAGAGGCAGCACGCAGCTGCGCGTGGCGACTCGTCGCAAGCGTGGCGATCGCGCGCGCAGAGGCAGATGCGAGTGTGCGGCGCATGACTGCGCGCATGACGCCAATGGAGCTACTCATCGCTTCTCGGGCGTGTCACAATTCGAGAGACTCTCGAAGACTGGCGAATTGTGGTTGTGTCGGAATATTCACGATTCAAGATGGTTGGAAAGTAACGACATCCAACTTTCACACAAAGCATACAACGATCTAGTACGCAATAGGATTTGGCTGTTTCACCAACTCGCTTCAACATGGTCGTCTTGACTGGAGACGAGAGGTTGACTTAAAGAGAGAGATGGAGCGACAGCAGCACAAGTGCTACACACGTGTCATGTACTGGTTGGTGCTTCTCTATCTATTCGACCACCTGTGGTCGCCATCTTCCTGATATCGGCCCGATGATGCGCAGGGAGCCTCGTTGAGAGAGCGATACCCAACTCTGTCGCCGCGATGCGT
Organism: Globisporangium uncinulatum; assembly: GCA_023333755.1. Lineage (NCBI taxonomy): Eukaryota > Oomycota > Peronosporomycetes > Pythiales > Pythiaceae > Globisporangium > Globisporangium uncinulatum. The sequence goes on from JAASFJ010000286.1 coordinate 12,285, forward strand.
TTACGTCAGCATGGGCGCTGGTGCGCCTGTCGGTGGTGTCGCTGGCGTGGCTGGGACCGACGACGCGTTTTCGTCCCAGAGCGGAATGTGCACCACTCGCGGCCACACAATGTAGTCGTTCAGCAGGTCGTGCAGAAACGTATGGAGCCTGTACGTTGCACCAGACGCACGTGAGTGTCGGTGGTGCGTCTGGAGGTAGCAAAAACCACAAAACCCACAAAAACCACAGTGAAACGCACCACTCGGAGGCGAACGGGACGTTCGAGATGTTGATCTTGGCCGCTGTGAGCGAGAAGTCGAAGACCGGACGGCTGGAGCCAACCACGCGTTGCACACACAGAGCACACTGTCAGCACTCGCAGTAGTCCCGCTTTCTTAACCAGTCTGATCGACTGGGCGGGTCCTGGAAACGGGAGCGGACCCACTCTGTGAACGACAGACTCAGTGCGCTGTGTACAAGCCAACAGTCCAGCGACAGTCGTCAGTGCCTCGGCTCTTCCTATACCACGTATACAGGCCTGCGTCTACGCTCGCACCTGAAGCACGGCCAGTCAACGCAGAGCGGGTTGAGCGTAACGCGCAGTGTGCCGACGAGAAAGAGGTCCCGGAGCGAAACGACAGCTGCGGCGCCGACGTTCGAGACCAACCGGAGCTCGGCCACGAAGCTCTCGTCGGTCACGACGCGGACTGCGACGTCGAGCGTTACTTCCTCTGTCAGTGGGTTCGCGTGGACAAACTTGACGCCGCTGATGTGGGGCGTTCGGTCCCCCAGGTCGACGCGCACGAGCGAGAGCGCGCTCACGAACGCCGGCCGCACCGAGTTTAAGAGCGGGTTGAGCGAGCCCAGGAGCGAGTTCTACGCGACAGCCCGAAGCGCTTTCGAGGGTGAGTGCTGGCGGGGAAGTGAACGACAGCAACAAGCTCTCGAGTGGTTTATACTCTCTTCCTTGTCGTACCCGGATCGCGAGTTTCATGTACGGCCACCCACTACAGGCACAGAACGCCAGTCGTGTGAGATACACGTGAGGGCGTCTGCAGTCCCTGCATCTCTGGTCCGCCTCACGTAAACGAACGTACGTGACGAGGACGTTGTTGAGCCACTCGACGCGGTCAACGTCCGGGTGGCAGATCCAGTTTGGAATCTGCGAGCACGAGAAGGGAGAAGAGAAGAAGAAGCACACAAGACAACGTCACCACGACGAACCAACGGCATCAGCTACTGCCCGACAGTCGACCGACGACCGACGCCTCTCGGTCTCCACCGCACGTCGACGTGTGCGAAGCTCTCGCGCTCCGCATGCTGCAGCTTGGTCGCGATACGCACGCGTCGTATTCGGCGCTGGGTCTTGAGCTCGGCGTAGCACCAGAAGTAGAGCACAACAACGATCGCAGCGACACCGCCGAGCGAGCCCTGGAAGCGGCTCGCGAGGTGGACTCCGAGCATTGCGAGGGTCGCCCAGCCAAACTGCTCGTCCTGCAGCTGGCACACGTGCGCAAACACTCCGGCGGCTGCGATCGGGAGGAAGATGGACGCTTCAGCCGCACCGCCTAGGAACGCGACCCAGAGCACGACGAGACGGGTCAAGAGGAACGTGACTTTCTCGTCGAGCGTCTGGATCGCGCCGGTTCTGTCGCCGTCGCTGAGTGACGCGTCGTCTGCGTCCGCGCTCACGTGGCGCTGGATCTTGGGAGGCACCGCGTACTCGCGCAGCCGTGTCGAGCGAAAGTCGCTCACCTGCGCGTCATCGGTTGTGCTGGTCGCTGGTGCCGCCGACGCTGTCGAGCCGCTCGTGCGGTCGTCTCGTTTCCGCATCGCCATGTGAGACTCGGACGCACTCGCGAACGGGAACGACGGTGCGTGGAGGCCGTAGGTTCGAGAGGGGACGCCGCTTGTACCGTTTGCCTTCGCACCGGACGTCTTGGTGCTGTAAAATGGCGTCTTCGTGGCACCGGACGGTGACGACAGCGACGACGACGACGTGCTGAGTATCTTGGGCGACAGGAGCGCACAGGCGACTGCAGCTACTGTCTTGCTCTCCTTGTGCTGTCGACTGCCGGTCGAGCCAGCCGAGCCGTTCCGTGCGAAGTTGCTGGTCGTGGCACTCGCACTCTCGCTGGCAGACGTGGACTTGGGCGTCTTGAACTGCTTGGTATTGTTGTGGAACATGGCGTTGAGACGGTCGAGCGGCGTCTTGGGCTCTCGTGGCACTGTCACTGACGCTGACGGGTCAATCACGAGACGCTTCCGGAGCGTTGCACCGACATTGCTACTGCGGCCACTGTACTCGCTCGCATCCGCACTCGCATCGGCCGCCGAGCCGGAGCTGCGGTCGTTGTCGTTGTCGTTGTCGTCGCTGCTTGGAGCGTGGTCCGAAGCACTTGAGGTGCGAAAGAGGTCGCGGTCGGCTGCGTGCGTTGAGCTGTGCTTAATCGCGAGGTGGATGCACTTGACCCAGCACAGCATCCGGAGCTGGTTCTCCTCAAAGAAGACAAAGCTCTGGGTCTTGAGACTGAGCGTGTTGCGCTTCTTCCACGCGCGCGCTTCGACACAGAAGCACTTGTCGAGCACAACGTCCGCGTCGTCGGCTTCAAAGCCCAAGCGCGCGTCGACGAGCGAGAGCGCGTAGATGCACTCGCTTCGACTCTCGTTGCTGAACACTTCGAGGACGCTCTTGTGCGCGTCCGCGACGACAAAGAACGCAGGGCGGGCGACGCCAGCGAAGAGCTTGCGCCGTGGTTTCTTCACATGCAGGAGCATGTAGCCTTCGATCGCGTCTCGGTCGAGCGACGATCGGCGTTTGCGGAGGAGGTCAGACGGCGATATCGGCAGCAACGTCGTCAGCTCTTGGGCTGCAGCCAATGCTGGTGCTGCTGCTGCTGCGGACTCGATGGCATCAGTCGTATGCACTTCGTCCCCGCCTCCACGGAGCATCGTCATGCGTTGTGCTTCGTGCTTCGAGGAAGTGTGTGTTTGTGGAGTGTGGAGCGTCGACTGTTTATACTTTTGTCCAGGAGTTACGCTTGGTTCCCAAACCCAAGCTTGCACTTGGGATGTCTCCACGCACGGCTTCAAAAGCCACAGATACGCGGGTAGATGGATGTCCCCGGCGCAGAGCCCGCAGCTTTATGACGCAAACGCACTCGTAAGACTCAGTATAATCGCTAGTGTCCGAGACGACGACTTTCATGGGAGAGCCGTGGGTTCTCTTTCTCTGGCGCTGGTGGAGAGGCGCATGTTCGACACGTGAACGAGTACTAGTACTGCGTCGAGAAAGAAAAAGCTGATAGGAGAGGCGTGAGCGCTTGCGTTCGTCCGTCCGTTCATCCATCTCTACCAGAGTTACCGCAGCACGGCCACGTCCACGTCGCCCCCGACAAGGGCGACACCACACGGTGCAAGTCGTGTGCTCCTGCTTCGACGCGAAGTCGCCGCCTGACGGCAGGATGAAGCTCATGAGGTACGATGGCTCGGTGTCCATCGCACTCAAGCACGTGGGCGTTTGCTTCGTCGAACGTCCACACGCGGTTCTTTTTGCTGCAAAGTGGGAATCTCCAGTCCCAGCTTCCAGCTCCAGCTAAAGACGCTGCTGTTGCGTCTGTGGCTGCCCGTTGCTTCTGCAGCAGATGCTGAGGCATCGACCGCTTTCTGCACCTGGTCTACGGCGGCGTCAAGCTCTTGTTGTGCTGGAAACGAGCGGCGCAAGGTGAACAGTGTTGCGCGGCTCTTCTTCTGCTCCTGGCGCGTCAGTGCGATACTCTTGGTGAAGAGTTCCGTCATATATATAGTACCATAAATAGTACACTCCAGCGTAAAACTTGACAGTAAAAGTGCGCACGTTCTGTTCGCTTTCTCTGCTTATGTGTCAGTCAGTGTCTTCCTTTTTATACGAGTAACTTTATACGAAGTTACGCGTTACTCATTGGCTGATCGCAAAAAGAGTGGACAGAACACAGAATGTTCTGAAAGAATGCACATCCTAACTTTTGAATACATAAATGGTGCAAGGAACCGTTCAACTTGTCAGAATAAGTGCGCACGGCTGGCGCGCATTGTGCTGTCATTATGGGAATATCCATCCATGTATACGAAGATACTGTACTCGAATTGGACCACAACAAAAAAGATGAAGACAAAACACAAAATGTCCACGCAAAAAATGCACACCCAACACTCCAAAATTACAAAAGCTGCAGAAGCGGACGAGCTGGGACGGAGGCGCCGCCACGGCCTCCTCCTCGAGTGATGCCGACGGCCTCGCTTGGCGCTGGCGCTCGTGGCGCCTTGGAGTCGCATGCCCCGCGCTTCCTGCATTGTCGACGGGTTTCCTGTCGCTCGCCGTGTGCAAACGCAGAGACGAGCGGGGTGCGCACTGTGAACGAGTAGCTGCGATGCCGTTGACAACGACGACAGCGGAGTTGACCACTTCAGATTCGCTGGCGGCTCGAGCTCTCGGGAATACTTTCTATGCACGAAGTCGCCGCCTACGCAACGCCGGTCGTGCTGCTCGACCGCGCGACTCCTGACGACGCTGTCGGCACCGTCGTCGCAGCGACCGAGTCCGCCAACTCCGTCTGAAGTGCTGTTACTGCCAAGTCGTCGTCGCTATCTGCAGTGACACTCGAGCGGGAATCCGACACCTTCCGCCTATTTGCCACGACACCGCGCACCGGTGACTGCTGCCTCTCGGGCGGGACCGCTCGTCGCGACGCATGCGTCGCACTCGGTGCAGTCGACGTGTAGCAGAAGCAGACAGCGCCAGCTTTGCTTGGAGAGCGGCCAACTAGCTGGCCGCGCTTTTCGCCGCATTGGACGTCGCCAACATCGCTCCCACTTGCACTTCCGTTTCAGGGTTGCTCTGGCAGTTGAGCGTGTGGTATGCAGCTGCAGCTGTCGGGACAACAGGAAGTGTACTAGTACGCGTCAACGGCGTCGCTGCAGCGCGCTCCAACCCAGCGAGCAGCTCGCGGAGTGCACTGCCGTTGATATCGACCGACCGATACGACCGATGGCGCAGACGTGCGCCTCATCGTGGCGGAAGCACGTGGGGCGATTTCAGCTGGCCGCGGTCTTTATCGGGTCGTGCTGCTGCTGCTACTGTGTGGTGCTGTCGCGGGTCGCTGCCGGTGTCGCCGTCCGCGTCCACGTCTACGTCCACTTTATCGCGCTTGGCCGTCTGTCGCGACGACGCGTTCAACTCGGCTTGCAATTTGGCGACTCTGTCGCTCTCTGTTGCCGGCACCGACGCCACGTCGGACCCGACGCTCACGATGGAAGTCGACTGGTGCCGGATCCGCGCTGCTAGCATGCCGACAGTCCTCGTCGTTGGAGAAGACACACGCACTGGCACAAGATATATATCTCTACTCGAGATCAACGTTTGGGACGTGTCGGGGACGCATTAATCGAACCGCAGCAACAGTACAAGCTGCGCTCCCGGTCGGCGCGCAGGACGTTCGACGAGGCCGTGCGTGGAGTCACGTCTGTGCTCGGTGTGCGAACACAGACGCAGTTAATTTGAGTGGTGAAGCCGACGACGGATGCGCGCGTCTAGTGCGTCTACGGCGATCTTAAAGAACGCGCTTCGGACTCAGAAGTCGTGTCGCAGTACATGCTGACGGGATCTGTCACCCAGTCGAGGACAAATTTACCTCGTGAATCACGCGGGACTGGAGAGCACGAGCCGCCCGACGCACTACCACGTGCTGCTGCTGGACGAGGTCGGGTACTCGACGGACGAGATCCAGTCGATCACATACACGCTGTGCTTCACATCCATATACTCCACGCGTTCAGTGTCGCTAGTGGCTGTTGCGTACTACGCACATCTGCTGGTGTTCCATGCACGCGTCTTCCAGGTGGACGGCAGCGACACAATATCAGTCTCGTCGGGTGACAGCTGCGACGCCGTCAGTGAGCATGCGCATGCTAACGATTCAGTCGGCTTCGATTGCTTTATTCGCACGCATGAGTGCGAAGAGGGTGGATGATGATCAAGCAGTGTTCTGCGACCAGTTCAGATACGTCCAGGTACTGGTACCAGAAACCAGTTGTAGCTGAAAGTCCGATCTTTTGAAATGTACTACCTTGTTTATTGCACTATGTGTGTCCCCTTTTCACCAGATTCCAAAGGTCACTTTCAACACCCAGTTGAGACGCTCGGAGCGCAAGTCGACGGCATGGGCAACGTGAGCGCCAAGGGCAGCAAAGACGAGTTCACGTTCGAGGAAGACACCACCGGTGCGTCCTTCTCCTTTCCTCTGCTCTCCTATCCCCTCCGCTGCTGCTTTAAACTCACACACGAGCGCGTGAGCGTCCAGACGATGCGTTCACGGAGGCACTTCGTGTGAACCTCCAGCGCCTCATCGTGTACGCCAAGTCGGCGGACACGAGTCTGCAGCGCGAAGTGGCCGAGAAGCTCGCGAACGAAGCTGTCAAGCGTGCGTTCCCACTATGTTCCCTACTACTAGGTGATTGAATTGAGTGGGGAGACAGAGATAGTGACACACACACAGCGGACCGACAGGTGCAGATCGTTGAGCTCGAGGGGCTCAAGCTGCTGCTGCCGCTGACGCAATCAAAGGACACCGAAGTGCAGCGGCTCGCAGCCCATGCGCTCGCGAACCTTTCAGTCAACTGTGAGCGCCGCTCTCTCTTGTTGTATGTATGGAGAGGGTACCATATCGAGGGCGTAACTGATGACTCACTTTGTGCGCCTCATCCTGTGAAGCCGACAACCAGTCGCGCATGGCGACTGAAGGCGGCATCGACATGCTCATTCACCTACTCGAGAGCCCGAATGAGCATGTGCAGCGCCAGGCGGCCAAGGCGCTGGCGAACCTCGGTGTGAACGGTCCGTCAGTGAGCGGTTCATACTGCTGAGTGTGTGTATACGTATGTATACATGTATGTATACACGACTGACGGACGAACGTGAACTGCGCTATTACCAGTGGACAACAAGGAGCGCATTGCGAAAGCGGGTGGGATCAAGCCCCTCATCGCACTCGCGAGCTCCAAGCAGATTGGCGTCGCAGTCGAAGCCATCGCGGCGCTCGCCAACTTGGCAGTGAACGGTACGACGCGTGCAGCCGCTCTTGTGGTTGATAGCGTAACTGTACTGTGTAGTCGGTATACTAACGGACTGACTGACTGGCTCATCAGACGCGAACGAGGTCGAAATCGCCCGTGAAGGCGGCCTCAAGCCCATCATTGACGGCGCGCGGTCCGAGTCGGTGGAGCTCCAATCGCAAGTCGCGCGTGCTCTGCGGAACCTCTCAGTCAACCGTACGTCAGTCAATGTGGGTTTGTATGGACAGCCAGAAGCTCACGCCTTGTGGGTGGATGTATACGTGTATACTGGTGGAAACAGCGGAGAACAAGCAGCTGATCATCGACCTCGGCGGCGTCGATGCGCTCCAAGGGCTCGTGCGCTCACCAAACGACCGGATATGCCAGCAAGCGACGCGTGCGCTCGTCAACTTGGGCGTGAGCGTCGTCGAGTGACGCGGGACGGCCACATAACAGCTCCAGAGCCGCCAACAACAACAGCAGGAGCCTGTCGTCGTCCACACGCGAGCGAGCACTGGGTGTCGCTTTCATATGCTTCCAATCCGACGGTTTCCTACCTTGTCTTCCTCTTCCTCTTCTCACTCGTCCCACTCGCCTTCAAGACGACAGGCGCACTCACGCGTTTCGTCTCTTTGCACGCTCCTCGGACCGCTTACTCGCGAGCCACGAGCCGGCCCCTGGGCCTCCTTGGCCCTGTCCTCCTTGTGGGAGCATCGTACGTCGCTGCATCTCAGTGCCAATCTGTGCTCCGTCACATGCACAGCACCACCAACCCAGTCAGCAACTCCAACCAACAACAGGACGATGACAGTCCCGTGTTACAGATCCCAGTTGTCGGCTCGCCAGTCACTGTCACTAGTCGCACCTCGTAGAACGACGACATGAGCAGCGCTTGCTCGCGCGAGTACGACGTGCGCATCTCCTTGAGCTTCTTCTCGAGCACGTCGACGCGCTCTTGTTTCTCGTTGAGCTGGTTCCGGTGCGAGCTCACAGCCACCATGTACTTGGTCTGCACGGCGTGGAGCGTCTTCTTGGTGTAATTCTCGAGCTTCGCCCGCTGCTCCGAGAGCTCATTGATGACCGACTCCTTGTCTTTCAGCCGGTTCGTGAGCTCTGCGACCGCCACACGCATCGAGTCGACGACTTCCGCTTCCGCTTGCTGAAAGAGAGAGAGCCAGCCAGCCACCAGTGGACAACACAACCACACAACACAAGAGGACGTAAGAGCCAGTTCAAGGCGACAGGTAGGTGGACAGCGCCGTCCAGCTGAGAGGAGGTGAACAGGTGGACTGGTGGACACTTGAACCGTCTCTCTCTCTCGTCACCTCCTGCCAGCCGAGCCGACAACGCGTCCACCGACACGACAGACACACGAGCGCCAAGCCAGTCGGATCCTACGACTCCGACGCCAGAGCTGAGCGCCTCACAGCCGACGTGCGCTCTACGATCCCGACCACAAACGCGACGAGCGAGAACAGACAGAGCTGGACCACGTCCACTGCCGCGTCCCATCCGCCGGCTCGGACTGTCGCAACCAAAGCGCACGCCGCTGCGAGCAGCTCGCCCCCAACTGCCATCCTGACTCTACGCACCAGCTTCTGGATCTTCTCTTCGTACACTGCGACTTGGGTGGCAGCGACGCCGCTGCTCACTGTCTCGCTGGTCGGCGCGTGCGAGAACGTCCCTCGCAAAGCCACCAACTGCTGCTGCTGCTGTGGGTCCGACATGGTGCCCACTGTCGCGTGCGATGGAGCGAGCCCTGGGACGCCAGTCACGGGTCGCACAGGTGCGTCCGAGTCGTCGGTCTGGACAGCAGTGGCCTGCACCGACGTCGTTGCTGCTGTCGCTGCCGTCGCAACGCTCGTAGCTGCGTGCTGCTGGGACTGTTGCTGGTGGCGTACGAGCTGCAGCTGATCCATCAGCTCGCCGTTCTGCTGCTTGAGCTGGAGCAGCGCGAACTGGAGCGCTTCCTTCGCCTTGAGCGCCATGTCGAGCTCGCTCGCGAGGTGCGTCACCTCAGCGTTCTCGTCGCCGCTCTTGAGCTGCTCGTTCTCACGCTCCAAGCGCGCGATGCGCTCCCGCAGCGAACTCCCGCCGTCGCGACCAAGCGGCACGTCCGTTCCAGCCCCAGCCCCAGTCCCAGCCCCAGTGCCGCTACTCGCGTCGTCCGAGCCACTCGGTTGCACACTCGCGAGCTGGCTGCGGAGTTCCTCAACCTGGCTCTCGAGGAACTCTTTCCCACCCAACGCGCTGTCGATCTCTTCCTGCAAGCGGCGCACTTTCTGGTCCTTCACTTGGTTGTTCGCAACTGCTTCCACGTTCGCAGTCTCGAGGTCCACGACCTGGTTCTTGTACCGCTCGACGAGCGCTTTGAGCGTCGGCATTGTCTTGACTGTGCTCTCGAGGTCGAGCACTTTGTCCAAGTACTGTGCGTTGTGGACTTCGAGGTCCTTCACTTGACTCCGCAGCATCGCGACTTCTTCGAGCTTCGTCTTGTACTTCGCAACGCTCGTTTCAAGCTTTGCGAGCGTCCCGAGCTTTGAGCGTGAGATGTCGAGCTCGTCCGCCTGCCGACGCACTTCGTTCTCGAGCACCATGAGCCGCTCGCTCGCTTCGCGCTTCACACGCTGGAGCTCTTCCTGGCGCTCTTCGAGCTCGAGCGTCAGTGCGTGCACTTCACTCGCGACAATCTGTTGGATCTTGAGGTTGTCGCGCGTGAGCGTGCTCTGGCGCTCGCTCACGAGCTTGTCGCGCTCGTCTGCGAGCACTGCGCACTGACTCGCGAGCGCTTGCTTCGCCAGCAGCGCATCTTCAAAGCGCTCCGTGAGCTCCCGCTTGTCGCGCTCGAGGTCGAGTGCGTGGAGCTCAAGCGCCGACACTTTCTCGAGCGCGTGTGTGAGCTGGAGCGCCAAGCTCTCAGACGACTCGCCATCGTGGCTCATGTACGAGAAGGACGTGTTCACGAGCGAGTTCCGGGCGCTGCTGCTGCTCCCGCCGCCGCCTGTGGGCGACGTGAGCTGGAACCGGTGCATGATACTCTCAATCAAGTGCATCATACTCGCTTGCTCCGACGCGTCCATCTGCATGATCGGGTGGATGTACTCGGATCGGTCTGGGCACTGGACTGCACAGCCGAGCACGAGCTCCGCGAGCTTTGCGACTTCGACAGCGTCACTCTGCTTGGCGATCAAGTGCGCGTCCACGAGCTCGCTCGCGTCGCAGAGCTGCCCGAGCTCTTCGTGGTAGTAAAGCTCCACAGCACGCAGCAACGCCTTGACGTTGCTGGCGACGAGCGCCCAGTTCCCGCTCGCGTGCTCGTTGATGAGCTCCAGGTTGACGTACTCGGGGTCGCTAGTGGGTGGGATGGGGTGGGCAGACGCGTCAGTTGACCTGGTCAGCTACACTAGCAAGCCACTGGACTACTAGAGAGAGAGAGACGCACATGCGGTGCATGAGCCGTGCGAGGAAGACGCCGTCGCAGAGGTCCGTCATGGCAGTCACGGCGCCTGCGCCAATGTCTTCAAAGCTCTGGAGCTACTCACACACACGGGGTATTAGAAACGGTGGTGGCGAGAGACAGGGTAGAGAAGGGCAACCACTCTCTCTTATAATCGCACACAACACACGTACCCAGAGCAGCAGGCTGCGCTGCGCAGCGTCGTCCATGGCGAGCGACGGAGCGATCGAGCGGGCGGCGGCGTGATGGAGTGAGCCGAGCTCTTCTGAAAAACTGAGCTGACGAAAACGGAGGGGGGTTGCCTGCTTTTATCACTACCAGTACCGCTTGCAAAAGTCTGCAACTCCAGTGTTATTTGTGCTTTTGTATGTGGGATTCGAGTGCATCGTGATAAAAACCGTGCGTACTTTATCCAATTTATTTAACCCATGCGTACTTTATCCAGGTAGGCAGTACCAGTACTACTCGGCAGTGTAGGATCGGCACACGCAGGCCCGTGGTTCCATTTCAACAAACATCGCTTGCATCTACTGACCAACGGCCACCTGACACACAGCAGTCCGTCGTCATCATCGTCTTTTGGGCGAAAGAAAGCCCAGCTTACGCGTCACAGTCCTTGTGCTTGGACTTCTTGGAGGCAGGGACCGCCGGAGTGGTCGATTCAGTCTTCGAGTCGTCGTTCTGGGCAACGCCACCGCCGCTGACCGAGCCCGTCGAACCGCTGATAGGTGTCGACGCCTTGGTCGACACGACGGGTGTCGATGTCGGCGTCGGTGCGGTCGTTCCCTTCGACAGAAGCGCTGATTCAGTAGCCGGTGACGCCGATGCGATTGTCGGCGTCGCTGTCACAGTGAGCGACGAGTACGCCGCCTTGAGCTTGCCGTCCTTGTCAAACATGCCGAAGAACGGCTCGACGCTCGAGTTCTCCGCCCCGCTCTGCGTCTTCCAGGCCTCGTCGAAGCCTGCAAAGTAAAAGTACCGAAGCTTGCGCTTCTCCGCGAGCGCGACGAAGCCGTTAAAGTACGTCGCGGCGTTCGCCATCGTCGCTTCGCTCGCTTTCGCTTCCGAGCCGTCTGTGGCCCAGCCCGTCTCGCCAATCACAACTTCCTTCCCCTTGGCGATCTTGGCGAGCAGCTGGAGCTTGCGGTAGAGCTGGTCCGGGCCTTTCGCCGCTTCGACCCTGTCCCAGAACGGGAAGATGTTGGGCGACACAATGTCCACGGCGTCCACGAGCGCGGGGTGCTTGAGGTACGACTCGGTCGTGTCTGTGATCGTGATCGGTGCCTTCACGCCGTTCTCCACACACAACTCCTTGACCGCCTTGGCGTTCGCGATCGCCACGGTCGCGTTGACGTCGCCTCGGAGGAGGGCTTCACTGCCGACTGAGATCGCGAGCGTGTTCTGAGTGATCGCCCCGTTTGCAATGAGCTCGGCTAGCTTTGCCTTCTCGCCTTCAAACACCTCTGGCTGAGGGCCGACCCAGAGTCCGAGCCAGACCTTGAGCCCTGCTGCAGTGGCCGCCGGTATCACCTTGTCGGCTTGGTTGCAGTCGTTGAGACTGTAGATACGGATGTTGTCCGTGATCTGCTTGAGCTGCGCGAGCTCGCGGGCGATCACGTCCGCGCTCTTGCACTTGGTCGCTTCGGGTTCCCAGTCGGCGCCGGTGCGGATGTTGTAGTTGACGCCGTAGAGCTTCGTGGCGCTGGCCGACAGCAGCATGGCGGACGCAGCGGTCGCGATCGACAGTACACGAACCATGGTGACGAGTGGGTGGGTGGTGTGGAGAGTGTATCTGCTGATGAACAGATTGGGGAGGTAGATATCTCTCAGGTGGCTGAAGACGCGCTGAGTTGATGGCACTTTGGAAAGTGAGAGGCCGCAGCATGAGGCTCGCGTTTTGAGCGCAGCGCACACAGAACTTTACGATACATGGCGGCTTACATATCAAGCGTGGTGCTTGCTTGAGTGGAACGCATGGGATAACGGAGACGGGCATCAGAGTCAGAAGCTAACGAAATGCCAGAAAGCGCGATATCATCCCTTTTGTCGCGCAATGTTGGATTATTTTACTAAACTTTACTGGTTTAGTGGCAATCTGCATTCATTTATGTAAAATCACCCACATTTATTGGTGTCAGAATGTACACTTTTGCTGGGTGGTCCCAATCTCATGCAATCCCTTCTGTACTTGATGCGAATACGCTCCGCACAACATCACACCTGAGCATGTAACGTGCAATTACCTACGACAAGTAATACACACTGATCGACAGACCTCGACGATAACACAACCTCGTGTCTCGATGTGTCCCCGATGGACTGTAAGTTCGACTCTCGGCTTAGAGTTTACCTTCGAACTGGAGATAAGCTATATCGATTACAGTTCGAAGCGCTTTCGTCTTTGAATGGACTACAGCACCGCTCTAGGAACCTTGTCGCTGGATCTCGAGCACGGTGGCACCGACTCAAAGCGGCTTGAGTGTCTCTCGAGCGCAAAGCAGGTTGTGCCTGGGTCTGCTCGCGGATGATTACCCGAGCTCTCGTATTTCAAACCCAAATTACACACTTTCGGTGCGAGTCTACGGCGGTTCGCTCGACGTACCACCATCCGGATACAAACCTCGCTTGAGTACGTCCGATGCATCACGCGTCCGCTGGTCCTCCAGCGCATGCGCACGTAACCAACACGCCCAGTTGATCGCTCGGTCGATTTCGATGGAGGCGGAAGCCGGCCAGTCTACCGTCCTTCGTCGAGCGAGCGCAAATTTCTCCTGATGAGGTGAAGCTTTCACGCACGCTGCGACTGACGAGACGTCAGGTGGGGCGACAGACACAACGTCGCAACCCTACAAGATCTTCAGAAACGTGAACACTAAGCGAAGGCAACACGGCTTGCGAAGTGTGCGCTCGTGACCCGACCCGAGAGCTACGCTGGGACTCGTACGCACGCGCTCTCAAGGTGTGTCGAAAAATTACTCGCGTCCGTCGTCGCGCTGTCGCTCTTCGACGACGACGACGGCAACGAGTTACTAATAGCAGATCCCAACACCGATAGCGTGTCGCAGTCCGCAGAGCCCGACAAGGCAGCAGTCCTGGCGCCGTTCACCACAGAAGCGCTGCTACCGATGAGCGAATCGCAATCGCTCGAGCTGATCGTGATCGTCGGTGTCGGTGTGGATTCGTCGTTGCCCGAACAACAAGCCACTGTCGATTGACCCGTTGTTGTGCAAACTCTCGATTCAGGTCGGGGAGTTCGCGTCTGAACAACGTATCGTAAGTCGGTCGATCGCTACTGCTTTCGACGACTGGAGGTATCGTCGCCGGATCAAAGAGCGAGCTGCAGTCCGCGGAGCCTCTCTCTTGGCGCAGACGAGTCCACATCTGTTCCAGCGTCAATAGCAGGAGACTGTCGTCGCGAAGCTCGCGTTTGATGCTGTGGCTGAGCTTTTGCTTGCGGTGGCATCGACGCGTCCGGCCGATGTGGAAGTACGAGCAGACTCGGAGACCACATCAGCATCCACAGCAGACGATGAACTGACCAGCGTGATGCAACCGGCTGATCCGTCGTGAGTGCCAGCATCCGAAGTCACAGCGGCGTCGATTACAATCGGCGCAGGCGTGACGACTACGAAGCCGTGGTAGACGTCAAGGGACTTGGTGTCTGCGAGCCAATGCTGGCAACACGGGTGGCCGAGCTGCTCTTGCTTTTGCTCGGGTCCAGTGAAGATAGTCTCCGTTAGATTAGCCGAGGAATGGAACGCCTTGTACCCTCGGCCTTGAGCTCACCGTTCTGCTTAAAGATGCCAAAGTACGCCTTCAACGCGCTCGTCGAAGGCCGCAAAGTAAAAGTAATTGAGCTTGTGGCGCGTTGCGATCGCGCAAAGGGAACACGTTCGCCGACACCACGTCGACCGCGTCAAGGAGCTCTGGGTTTGCCAAGTACACGTCGCCAATGTCGGCGATCGTGACTGGGATCGCGGGCTTCTTGGCTGTGCAGAGCTGTTTGATTGCGGTCAACTAACCGGTTCATTCGATGCATTGCAAGTGCGATTAAATGTAACAACACGAAAGTCAGCTCTGCTACCAAGGAGGAACTCGAGCTCGACAAAGCGAAGACAGAGTGAGCGACGCCACCCTACTCGATCAAGAAGACGTCATGCACTTGTTGCTGTCTCCAGTCGCAGCAGTCGTAGCGGGAGTGGGTGATGATGTCGCCGTCGACGATGGAGTGGGTGTAACTGGCGCAGGCGTCGCACTCTCACTCGCGCTCTCGAGTTGACCTCTCGATGGTGTCGGGCTGGGAGTACGGATGTCAACGCTGTCAGTGAGCGTTCGGAACTCTTGTTTGAGCGACCGATCTGCGTTGAAGAGCCCAAAGTGCGCCTCCACTGTGTCGTCTTTCGCCTCCGCAGCCTCAATCTTCCACGGCTCATCGAACGCGGCAAAGTAAAAGTACTTCCAGCCCTGCAGCTCTGCCATTGCCTTGAAGTCTTGCAGGTACATCTGTGCGTCAGTCAGCGACAGTGAGAGCACACGTTCGCTCGTTAGCGTCTCCCCCGTCGTGCCCACCGGACGGACCGATTCGTGGCAAAGGCAGCAGCACACACCTTTGCGTTCGCAGGGCTGGCTTTCGAGGACTTGGCACTCACACCACCGGACGCCCACCCCGTCTCACTGATGAACATGCCCTTCCCTGCATCCTTTGCAAGGCGGAAGAGCGGATCCATTCGCTTGAAAAAGTGCGCGGCCGAAGCGTTGGCGGCCCACTTCTCCCAGAACGGGAAGCCGTTCGCAGAGACAATGTCGACCTGCGTGTGCACATCCGACCACAGTACGCTGTTAGAGCCTTCGAAGAGCCATGACAATCGCCGGAAAGCAACGCGCAGACGTACCGCTGCGATGAGGTCCGGATACGCAAGGTACGTGTCTCCAATGTCGGCGATCGTGACTGGGATGCTGGCGCTGTTGGCGTGCGCTCGACAGACGTCCTTGACCTCGTTCAGGTACCCGATGTTGGTCTCGGCCGTGACTTCTTTGCGATAGATCGCCTCGCTGCCGACGTGGATGTCGAAGATCTTGTCGACGCTGAAGATGCCGCGCTCCGGCACGATGAGCTCCTTGAGCTTGGCTTTCTCGGCCTGGAACACGGCCGGGTCGTCACTCACCCAGAGACCGACGGAGACCTTGAGTCCGGCATTGAGCGCCGCGGGGATTACGAGCGCGCCTTGGTTGCAGTCGACGAGGCTGTAGAGCCGCACGTTGTTCGTCACGGTCTTGATCGTCTTCATGTCAAGCTTGATCTCGTCCGGGCTCTTGCATTTTACGTCGGCGTCCGCCCAGTCCGGACCTTTGCGTGCATTGTAGTTGAGTCCGTAGACCGAGAAGCTCTGTGCGCAGGAGACGTCGACGTGGAGACCCCACAGCACAGTGGCGGTCGCAGCGAGAGCGAGAAGACGCGACGGTCGGAAACGCGCCATGCGAGTCAAGTACGCAGAACGAGGCCAACGGGGGAATGAATGGCCGCAACATGGAGCAGGGAACAGGGGAGCTGCAAGCCAGCACAAAGCCAGCACGTTGACGTTGACACGCAACCATGGGATGATCCCGACTTGTGTCGTTTCAAGACTCAAACATAGCTTGAAACGGCTCAAGCCGTCAGTCTGTCAATTCCGCCACGACCATGGTCGATATGGTGTGCAGGTCCGTCGTGAGTGTGCGCAACAAAGCTCGACTCCTCGGTCTCCTGACAGCCGCGGAGTCGCCAGCCAGTGAGCGGCTGGTGCGTGAGCCC
>JAASFJ010000287.1:0-28539 GCA_023333755.1 Globisporangium uncinulatum
CCTAGGCTTTGGCCTGAAACATCTGAGGGTACTCCTATACAGCTCTGCCGAATCTGAAAGAACTACAGAAAGGGTACACACTTTGAACGGACTGCCCGTTCGAAAGAGAGAGCGGACGCGCGTGCTTGCATATCGAGTGCTGAGTGACCGAGTGCGAGTGAAGACCCAGGGTCCCGCGTGTTCGCTCGACCCAGGTTGGCGCGACCCCTTCGCCTTCCTGGTTGTCGTTGTGAGAAAACTACATCCGCTTCATCACAATCTTCACTGCAACACACGGCTCACTCGTTAGTAGCGTGAAGCCTTCCAGCTCCAGATACTCTTCGAGCAGTAGGAACCACATCCGTGGCGCCTGCTTGAGACCCTAGAGCGAACGCTTCAGCCTACACACGAACTGCTCCTTCCCGCGATCCACGTAGCCCTCCGGCTGCTACATGAACAGCTCTGCCACCTCCATAGGTCCGTTGATGAATGCCGTTGTCACGTCCATTTGCTCCATCTATAGTCTTGGAGCGCGCCGAACACCAGCAAGAACCTGAGAGTCTCCATTCGCACCACTGGTGAGAACACCTCAAGGTAGTCGACGCCGAACTCTTGGAGATATCCCTTGATGACCAGCCTGGCTTTGAATCGCTCGACCGCTCCGTCTTATTACGGATAGCCAATCAATGCGTCCTCTCGGACAGGAGTTGGCATTGCCGCTTATAAAAGTTGAGCATAACCGAGACCGAAAACTGCCCATCACACGATTTTCAGATGCAATCCAGCAATGTTGACTTGATTTACAATGAAGGTTTTTGGAAATCAGACGGACCAATTTTCTTCAAACCTCTCAATCCATAGTGATTCTATGACATGATTTACAATTGAGACCTCATAATAAAACCAAGTGAAATATGAAGTCAAAAACTTATAAATATATAAATATTTGTATATATCTAAGTGGTTTTTTCAAGAATGGAATTAAATCTCACATAACAGATTAAATGAAAATTGAATTGCTTACCGGTAATGCCAATTTAGAAACCAGTAGAATGGAAATTAAATTTGCTTAACAAAAAATGTAATGGCCATAAAATGCCCAAACTCAAAAGCGGATCTCAGCACCAAAGTTTTTGCACATCTATGCACACACATGTTTTTTCTTATCAGGGAGGTATCTTCTATAAGCGACGGAATACGGTATGTTTAAATATGTGTTTGCTTTTTATAAAAAACCGTTTTTGCTCGAGTTTTGAAAATGCCCGTGCGTGTGCGTGCGTGCGTCTTTGAGCCAGTCAACACCCACGCCGCGGAGCTCCAGCGAGCACTGGCGAACGGCAGCGCAGCGCGTACGCTCTGTTCGTTCGCTCTAGACACGAATGACTCTCCATCGCATCACAGCAGCGCTGTGTGCGGCAGCACTGCTCGGCGTCTACCTTTGCGCTGGCGGGCTGCTGCGACTCCACGAAGTGCTCTCGCCCTTCGTGGCGCCGTCTGCATCCGCCACGACGTCATCAGCTGCTCGCTCAGAGCCACCACATCCGCCACTCCCGCCACTGTACGACCGCCTCGTGATTGTGCTCATTGACGCGCTCCGAGCCGATATGGTGCTCGGGAGTGCGGCGTTATACGGAGACGCAGCGCCGCCAGTCGCTGGAGAGCTGAGCGTTCATATGGCGTACACCCGCGGCCTCGTCGAGTCTGGAGAAGCGCTCGGGTTCCTCGCACACGCGAGCGTCCCAACTGGTGCGCGTGCTCCAGGCTGCTTCCTGTCTGTCGTGTGTAGTCGTTCGCAGATTAGTGACACTCGCTGCTCTTGTTACGACCCCTCCACGTAGTGACAATGCCGCGGCTCAAAGCGCTGGTCACTGGTAAAGCGCCAGCGTTCATCGACATCCTCAAGAACTTTAACTCGGCGGCGCTGGACGAAGAGAACCTCGTCGCGTTCCTAAGTGCGAGTGGCCGCCGCCTCGTCTTCTACGGCGACGACACGTGGCTCAAGCTCTTCCCAGCCGCGTTCGCACGCGCAGACGGCACGTCGGGCTTCTTCACGCGCGACACAATCGAGGTGGACACGAACGTCACGCGCCATCTCGACCAGGAGCTCGACCCAGCGATGGCGAGCCCGTCCAGCCGCGACTGGGACGTGCTCGTACTGCACTACCTCGGACTCGACCACGTCGGCCACTTGCGCGGCCCACGGTCGCTGCTCATGGCCGACAAACTACGCGAGATGGACGCAGTCGTGCACCGTGTGCACGCGTCTGTAGCAGCGCAGGACGCGCTTCGGCAAGCCCAGAATGCGTCAGCGCGGCCGTCGCTCGTGCTGCTCTGCAGCGACCACGGTATGTCGGAGAGCGGGAACCACGGCGGTGCGACAGTCGAGGAAGCGTCGGCCTTGCTGCTCTTTCTCCGTGGCGACGGCCGCCGCCTGGACGCGACCGAGACGCGCGCGTACCGACAGCGACGCCTGCAAGTGGACCTCGTGCCGACAATCGCATCCGTGCTCGGCGTCCGCATCCCACCGTTTAGCACCGGGCTCCTGATCGACGAAGTCGTGCAAGCGTCGTCGGCTGTTGAAACCGTGTCGGAGCCGAGCCGCCACTACGTCCAGAGTCTGCTGCAGAACTTTGAGCAACTGCATCGCTTGGCGGTCGTCAAGTTCCACGCGGCAGCGCTCGCAGACTTGGACGCCGAGTACGCGGCGACGCTGGACACGATTCGGCAGTTTGTCGGCAGCACAGACGACGCTTTGGAGGCCGTGGATGCTGCGAGCGTGCGTGCACTGCGTGATGCGTGCGCTCTGCTTCAAGACAAGCTGTCGGAGAGCGACGGCTCCGAGTACAACGGACGCGCAGTGGCACTCGGGCTGAGTGTTCTATTCGCTAGTGTCGCGGTTGCAGTTCACCAGCTCTGGAAACGACGAGTGCGTCTTGTTCGCGCGTCACCACGGAGCGATCCAGTAGCGGCTGTGCTGCTGCTGGGCAGCATACTCCAGATTGCGAGCTTGTCATCCAGTTCGTCGATTGAGAACGAGCACGCGACAGTGTTCTACCTGCTGACGACTGCGTTGTGTGCGTGTGTCGTGAGACTTGTGGCCGTCGCAGGCTCTGGTGCGCACACACCACCACGCAAGACTGTCGTGTTGCTCGCAGTCGTGCTGGGCTGCACACGCGTCCTGCGCAGCCGCAACCAAGTGATCAACTTTGGCCGCCTCAACGGCCTCGAAGTGGACACGCAGGTGTCGGGGAACACGTTCGCGAACGACGACTCGCTCTCAATCCTCTCGACCAGCCCGCTCTTTGCCGGTGCCCTGCCGTCGGAAGCCTGCTTTGCGCTCATCTACGCACTCGTCGTGTTTAAAGCCACGCGCTCTGCCGCGAGAGCAGCCCCAGGTGCTCGTCGTCCAGCCGCGACTATGGGGCTCGCACTCGCACTCGTGAGCTTCACAGTCGGGATGGTGTGTAGCCTGCTCTGCTGTCGTTTCGCGCACGACCTTGGGAACGACAGCAACGCAGCAGAGACGGCCGACGACAGGGACGACACGGCACCGATGCTCGCGACGGCCGATGACTTTGCCCGTGCCGTGTACGCGGCTACGAGCGTTCTAGTCGTGCTGCTGGTCGTCAGCCGGCACGCGTGGACCGAGATCGCCGACATGGCGCTCTGGCTGCTCGTGACGCTCTTGCAGCGCGAGACGAACCTGCCGACTCTGAGCGTGCTCTGTCTGCAGCTCGTCTGCGTACACCAGCTGTTCTGCGAGTGCGAGCTGCGGTGGCTGGGGCGCGGTCGGAGTGTGGCGCTCGCGGTGCTGGCGCTCTGGCTGGCGCAGTGCGCGTTCTTTGCACTCGGGAACTCGCACCTCGTCACGACAATCGACTTGAGCCAGTCGTTCCATGGGCTCCGCGGCTACACGCAGTGGCTCGTCGGCATGCTGACGTTCGTGAGCGTCTTGTCCGGTCCGCTTGTCGTCTTCTCGAGTTTGCTCCAGTGGCTTCAGCTTACGACTGGAGCCATGTCACAAGAGCAAGGCAGCGATTTGGACGCGACACCGACGATCCAGGCGTTTGACACGCCGGTTGTGGCCCTCGTGTTGTTTGTGTACCAGACGCTCCGGTTCGCAGTGTACACGTACGTCTGACAGCGTTCTGGCGGTCGCGCGATTCAACATTGCGAGCTTTTACTAACCGCTGTGGGTCGGTGGATGCGGTGTTGTTTGCTGCTGTGTGTGCTGTGTGCAGCATCGTCGTGTACTTCATGCGGTTCCACCTGTTCATCTGGAGCGTCTTTGCCCCAAAGGTGCGTCTGAGAGCAGTTCCAACCCCATTCACTCACTTTTGGGACGCTTGGAAGGGGGGCTCACAGGCGGGTGTGTGACGCTTTGCAGATGTTGTACGAAGTGGTCCAGACTGCCGTCGTCCTCGTTGTCGTATTCACAGTCTCCTGTTCATTCACTCAAGCTGCTCCATCCCGTCACCAGCCACACAACTCGCTCGTAGACGCACGCACGACTCAACGTCGCCATCCAGCAGCGCAGGATACCTCGAGAAGGACGAGGAGCGCACAGCTCCGCTCAGGTTGCGACAATGAATTCGAATGAGAGCGAATAGACTTCTTACTCATTCTCAATTTGCAGAACTCAGTCACTGTGTGGGGAGCTCCCGAGTCTGCCCGCCATCACCTGAGGCTGAGGCAACCGAATGAGTAGGGAATGAGCATTAAATCAGAACAAAGCGACCAACACAACCAAGCCAACGAAAAAGTAGCAGACACACTTGGGGATCTTTCATCATCTCTCTTCCCTGCCGGTCTCCCACTCACTCCTGCTGCTGCGTCGTTTCGGGAGCAGCAGACTGACAGATAAGCTGGCTGGCAGGTTGGCAGACTGACTGACTCCCTGCTCTTCTCCCGACTTCATTGCTCTCTTCTCTTCTTGTGCCTCCACACCACCTTCACACTCTCTCCGCTAGACGTTGCCGCTCGTTTCTGTGCTCCTCCCCTCGACGCAGCGACGGCTCACTCTGTCGAGGGGTCTACGTACGACACGCTCGATCTGCCGCTTAGTTGCCCGCAGTGGTGTCCTCCTTCTTCGCAATGATCTGCTCAATGCCGCACGCCTTGAGCACCGTGACCACGAGCTGCTTGCCCGCGTCAAAGTCCGCACGGATCTCGTCCGCAAAGTTGTCCGGGAACGTCGGGAGCTTAATGTCGTCACGCGTCTCACCACCGTCGTCCATGAGCGTCACAAAGTCGTCGTCCGAAATGTCGAGGAGCGTGTACTCCGCACGGGCGACAAACGGCACCGACGTCGTGTGCGTCGACGGCACAATGTCCTCGAGCTTCTTGTTCGTGAAAATGTCGAGCGCCGTGAAGTTGCACTTGGCGTGGCCGTGCTTGCCGGTCTTCGAGGTCGACACGCTCACGACCTGGCCAGTCATTCATTCGTTCATATGATGAGACCGCCGTGGTAAGATAGGGCTGTCCCGTCGCACATACGCAGGTTCACAGTCACATACCTTGCACGGGTGCCCCTTGATCATGATGAAGCCACCCTTGCGGATCTGGCCGGCTTCGCTCGGGTACGTGTCCGACGCACCGGCGTCCGTGGATTCGAACGTGTAGTCCTCCGTCGACATGTTTGTTTGCTGTGTGCTGAAGGAGAAGAGAGGAGACGACGATGCGAAGGGGAGGGCGCGAAAGACAGAGTGTGAGTGTGACGGACTGGCAGCCAAATCCACAGGCGGACGTCTTTGTGCCTCGCCACCACCACCACCAGAAGGAAGGGAGGGGGAGGACCCGCACGTCCTCTCCCGACCCTCCCCCAGCCGGTGGACTGACCAGACAGTCAGGTGGCCGGGGGGGGCGACGACGAGGAGGGGGAGGGAGGGAGCCTAGATCACCCACCCACCCACACACACACACGGGGCTCACCTTTCTTTACCGGAACTACTTGCGAGCGCCAACGATCCAAAACGGAGAGTGCTTTCTGGCCAATTATTAGCGGGACCCGCGTTGCGGCTGGGTTGGTTCTTCGCTGCGCTGAACCACTGGTTTGAGCGAAGCACGCTTATATAGTAAATAACGACTTACAGTTACCAAACATAGCGCTTATAAAAGGAATATGTTGTACTAAAGGATATCTCCAGTGCGCAACTCGAAAGATTGTCTCTAAATACCGCTCGAAATTGACTTATGCAGGTTATTTAATCAATCAAGGAAGTTTTTCAATTGAGTTTAAAAACGTTCAAAACTCATGTTGAGCTTGTTGGACAGCTCCAAACACGGGTTGCTGCATCGCTTACTTCTTCACACGCGGCACATTAAGGAGCATGTTGTGTTACTGTACGTGACGACATCAGCGCTTTTCAAGCGCGCGCGTGCACTCATGTTGATGTGGATTGACTCGCAGAGACATCTTGCAAAACTACTGTAGAATTTGCCATTACAATCTCTGGTTCTTGAGTCCAATTGCAAGCGAGTGGCGGGACGGTCCCGAGGTTGAACCAACCGACAACGGTTCAGAGGGGAACACGAACCGCAATTGGTGGTGAATCCTGCCGACTCGTTACCGAATTCATTCTTGTACCTCGGGATCCGTCGGTGGCAGCAGCAAGAGGCACATTCATCTCTCAGAAGCACAATCAATCACGAGCACGCGAGCTCCTCCCAAGAACTCCAAGACCAAAGCGAACGATGGCGGAGCCGCACCTGAAGACCGCGGGCGTGCCCAAGTCCATTCGACCGCATGAGGACGTGCCCACGAACTCCATCGCGCCCACACCGGAAGTTACGGCCGCGTTCAAGCAGCTCAAAATGCGTCGCGCGCACCGCTTCGTCCTCTTCAAGATCGACGGCGCCGCCATCAACGTGGACGCCACGGGTCCGCCCGCCGCCTCGTTCGCCGACTTTATGCGTGCGCTGCCAGACTCGGACTGCCGCTACGCTGTCTACGACCACGAGTTCCTCACGTCTGACGGTCGCAAGTCCAGCAAGCTCTTCTTTGTTACCTGGTAGGTGGTGCATCGGAGGCACACACGAACGAGCATGTGAGTGTGTGTGGCTAACTCTTGCTACTGTACCATCTCTTTAGGATTCCGCACAACTCGAACCCGCAGTTCAAGATGGCGTACACGCACGCAAAGAGTACGATCCGCGCTGTGTGCGACGGGGCGCTCGACGTGAACGCCAACGCGAAGAGCGAGATCGAGCAGGCGATGGGCGTCACGGCCGGTGCGGCGTCCGACTCGGACAGCGACTTTGACGACTAATGTGTCTTCCACCACCCTCTCTCTCTCTCTGGCTCGTAAATCAACGAGGCAACCAGCTAGCAGATGACATTCCGCCTCTATTTGAAAAATCCAACAACAGCAACCACTACAATCACTCTCGCCTAGCTCCTACCCTGTCTTGACGAGCTTGCGCTTCTTGAGCCGGATCGCTTCCATCTGGCTCTTGAGCGCCGCTTCCGCCTCGAGCGCCTGTCGCTTGCGCAGCTGTTCGCGCTGCTCGCGCGCGTCAAGCTCGGCCCGTTTGCGCTTCTCGTTCGCTGCTTTCTCGACCGCGCGCGTGTGCTTCACGTACACAATCCGCGTGTACTCGTGCGCGAGCATCCGCAGCACGCCGATCGCAGGGCCGCTGCGGGTGCGCCAGTAACTGCGCGCGGTCTCGAGCCGCGCGAGTACGTACGCGTCGGCGTCAAACGGGCGAACGACTGCAATCGCTTCTGTAAAGTGCGCGTCAATGAGCCGGGCGAGCCGCATGCGGTCGTCACTAGACGGATGTTCCGTAGTCATTGCGAGCTGGACGCGGAGCGACGCGGCGTCCTGTCGCTCGAGTGGGGCTCGTGACGCTGCTGTTGTCGGGGCCACAGCTGACTGCTCTGTCACTGGTGCTGGTCCAGACGGTGGTGCTGGAACTGTCCCGTCTTCTTCCGCCATACCGACGACCGGCTTGGGCGAGAGCTTTGTCAGTGCGCCAGCGAGCCGGATGATCTGCGCGACGTGTGCGAGCCACTTGGTCGTTCGCTGCACTTGGATCCGCTCGATCTTGGGCGGTCCAAGCGGTGCAGCAGTAGCAGTCGTCGCGAGTGGTGCGACTGCCGCCGCTGGTGCAAAGACGCTTGAAACTAATGGCTTGGCGCCGCTCAGTTCGCCTGCACTGCGCTTGCGGCTCCGGTCGCTCGCCTTCACTGCCTTTACAGTCGTCATCCCTCCCACACTGAGCAGCTTTAGCTCCACTGTTGTTGTCGTCGCCTTTGCTGGCAGCGCCATGGTGCTGCTGATGCTCACAGTCGGGAGGTCGCGCGCGTTCGCAAAGCAGCCGCCGAGCACAAAGTCGCTGCGTTTCGGCGCAAAGTCCGCACGCTTGCCTTCTTTACGAGACGCCAAGAGCCCACTGGCGTCCACGTCGCAGCGGCAGAGTGCGCAAATGAGGTCGTCGGAGACGCCCGGGAGTCCTTTTGGAAGCTTCACGTCGCACACTTTGCCATCGAGCACGAGCGCCAGCGACGAGAGCTTCTTCTTTGCACTTGTAAGACCGGTACTACCACCATTCGCGCCCGTGGCCGCGAGACTTGCTGCAATCTTCTCGCGCTCCCGTGATGTCGACCGGCGCTTCGTGCACTTCCAGTGCTGCACGTGAGGCGTGTCAGGGTTCGTGCAGTACAGTAGATGCTGGCGCTTGTTGAACGGCAACGCGCACACGGCGCACGTGTGGAGCTGACTCACGGGCCCCGCAAACTTCCCGAGCAATCGAACTGGGTCGAACGTCTTCTGCAGCAGCGCGTACAGCTGCGTACTGTCGTCGCCAAGCGGCAGCTGCCGTGGGAACGGCGCGTGGTACACTGCTTGGAGCTGCGGGACGCGGTCGAGGAAGAGCTGGAGCACTTGGAGATGCTTCATACTGTACGTCGGCGGGTCGGTCTTCGACTTCTTGAGTCCGTTCTTGCACAAGTCTGTCAGCACAGTCACGATCGCATGGAGGAACGCGTGGATCGTTGGGAACGCGTTCGCTTCAAGCCGCCGCTTGACGGTGAGGAACCGCAAGACTGCGTCCCGGCCAGTGAGCGACGTCACGGGCTTCGTCAGCATCCAGTCGACGACCATCGCTGCGCTCTCAGTGCACTCGCGGTGCCGGTTGCAGTACGCGTGGTACTCGACGAGCGACGGAGCGTATGGGAGGACACAGATGTCGAGTCGCCCATTGCGTTCGTGGGCGCAGAAAGCGTGGAAGAAGCTACCACAGTCGACGCGGTGGCACTGTATCCGGACCCCGGCTGTCGACGCGCAGAAGCAGCACGCGGTTGGCAGCGCGAGCGAAACGTTCGGCTCGTACACTGCGACTGCAATATGCTCGGATAGAGGCGTCATTGCTGGCGGCTCGGCCTCGAGACCAGCTGGTGGCTCGGTCGCTGGCTCGACCACAGATGGGGCGTCCGGTTGGTTCAGTCGGTGGTTGCGCGTCTGTTGCGGTGTTGACGGCGTCGCTGCCTCGTCTTTCGTAAGCTCGTGCGGCTTCACGTGCTGTTTCTGTTGCTGCAGACTCTCTTCCTGTTGCAGTTGCAGTTGCAGTTGGTTGTTCTGGTCGAGGAGCTGCTGTTCGAACGCGAACGGGTCCCAGCGGCTGCAGAGCACGTGCGCAAAGTGCTTGTGGCTTTCGCTGCTCGTTGTCCACGGTTCGCCCCACGGTTGTGTGTCTACGAGCTTCATCATGTGACTGCCGCCTGGCTGCTCGCAGAATACGCACACGAGCTCCTCCGCCGCCGTGACTTCGTGCACGCAGCAGTCGCACTTCCACTCGGCACTCTCCATACTCGCATCGCTTTCACCTGCAGTTCCTGACTCCGCCACGTCACGCTGGACCCGTCGCTTCTTCTGCGCGTGCTTGCCGGAGCCCGGGCTCTGGCGCGGTGGCTCGCCCGCGTAACACGCACTGTGCACCGCCATTCCGCAGCCGCTGCACACGTCCACGTCGCCCATAGCGGGTTCTTTGCACACACTACAGGTAGGAAACCCGTTCGCGGTCACGACAAAAGGATCGCCATCGTCTCCATCGCTCTCGCCTTCCGCCAAAGCGAGATCACCCGTCACACCACCATCGAGCGAAAGTGGCGGTGCAGGGGCCGCCAGCGCCTCTCCACTGATCTCGACACTGACGGTCTCTCTCTCACCGCTCTCTTCGACCACGGGTGGCGAAGCGACTTTGGCATCGTCGGCACTGGTCGCGTGCGCGTGCAGCTCGCCCAGCACGTCGCTGTCGCGGCCCGCGGCGGCCACTTCCGTCGGCTGCGCCATCAGACCCCTTCTCGCTCGCTCTCTTTTTGTAAAACCGGCACGCCTAGTGTTTTGTTTGCGGCTCCACAAAACAGCTCGCGCCACCGACAGGTCTTTTTCCGAGGTCCACTCCAGCCACCATTTCGAACTTTCCCTCGCATAATGCGATGCAGGCTTTTCCTAATAATTTAGAGCATAGATTGCTGGCGATCATAGAGAGGGAGATCATCTGGACCTGTACGCCACCGACTGGTTCGAGGTGGAAGAAAGTGGCGGGAAACTGG
The DNA here is from genome assembly GCA_023333755.1 of Globisporangium uncinulatum. Taxonomy (NCBI): domain Eukaryota; phylum Oomycota; class Peronosporomycetes; order Pythiales; family Pythiaceae; genus Globisporangium; species Globisporangium uncinulatum. The sequence goes on from JAASFJ010000287.1 coordinate 10,535, forward strand.
GATTTGCAGATCTTGATGTTGCGGTGGTGGGGGGGGGGTGGTGGTGACGCCTCCGCCTGCTATCTGTTAGAGCCGCAATTGCACAGCGCTGGGCGTCGGCACCCCGCAGAGGAGAGGACAGAGGAGATGGAGCAGCGGAACTGTATTGTGGTGGCAACCGTGCTAATCTGCCAAAGTGCCTGCCTCTTGTCTTTATTGCAATGGACACTGCTTGCCTGCCATCTACGCAAAGTTGCCGTTCGCGACGCGGCGATTCTTGATCATCAGCGAGTCCGGCGCGAAACGCAGCCGCAGCGCGTTGAAGCGGCAGAGCGCGTCGTCAATGTTCACGTACGTGCCCTGCAGGTGGCGCACACCGTTCGAGTCGGCTGAGAAGTGGTTGCGTCCGTGGAGAACCCTGTGCATCCGTATCAAGCGACGACGTCAGCTCATGAAACCTTTCAGTATGTTCCTGTCATCATCAACAATCAGCAAAACAGACACGATCCGACACCGTCTCGTCTGCCCACCTGCGCTGGTTGAAGACCACAGTGTCGCCCTCTTTGAGCTTGAACTCGACCTTGTACTTGCCGCTCTCGACAATGTCGTGGAACGCTTTGTACGCTTCGTAATACAACGGCACGTCGTCAAACGGCACCTTCAGCGGACCTTCAAACGGTGGGCTCCAGTGCACAGCAATCACCTGTTCACACACACGCACACAATGAGGCCGAGCACACCTACAACCACACCAAAGGCGACGGTCTCACCTCGCTGCGGTGGTTTAGCTGGATATGCGGGCGTTGGAACTCCATCACTGCCGGGTTGCTGCGGTGCAAGTGGTGCTTCTTAAACGTAGCGGGAACTCGGCAGAGCGTCTCAAAGTGCGTCGGATGCAAGCGTCGGAGCTCGCCAGCAGCAGCAAACACGTCGACAAACGTCGACTCGCCGCCTTGGACAGTCTCGTCAAAGCGGAGCGCGTGGAGAAACTGGAGACCGGGAGGTGACTCGTAGTACGCAAGGTCGAGGTGGTGCTTCAAGCGGTGCGTAGTGTACGCAATGTTCACCTGTCGACGAATGCGCGTGACGTCAGTGATAGACTGTGGTATCCACAAGCTTCACTTAAGTACGAACCAACATACCGGGTTCGGTTCAGCAATGACGTCAAAGATATCGCCGTACAGGAATCTGAAGCGGACAGTGGTTAGTCATTGAAGCAATCAAGACGGTGAGTACATCGCTTAGAGCCGCAGCAAGAGCCAAAAAGCTGTGAGCGTCCGTACGAGTGTGAGACCGGGGCGATCCGCTCGGCGATCTTCTTCACCTGCCCGGGCTCGGACGGCGTGTTGGCAACGACTGCAAGTCCGTTCTCGACGACCTGGTGGAGCAGCTCGAGCAGCCCTTCATCGTCCATGACGTCCATCACCCTTGAGTAGTCCGAGGTCGGGACAGGGGCCCGAGGTGCCAGCGCAGTTGTTGCGAGGTCGCTTGCGTTCTCGTCGAGCACCGCAGCCGAATAGCAGTTGTCGCGCAGCCAGGACCACGGGAACGAGCTCGTGTGGCCGTCGCCAGCCCAGACGATGTTCAGCGTGCTGCCTTTGACTGGAAACACGTCGCACACAGCACACAACCATCAGTCGTCAGCAGAGCGACTCAGAGAGGGAGTGAGAGAGAGAGACTGACCAAAGATGTCTTCAATCTCGGGGTTCAAAGGGATGTCGGCGCTGTTCACAAGCCGCTGGCCAGTCTCGTGCTGGCACGTGGAGCAGAGACACCACGACCGCAGGTGGTGCAGGTGGAACCGGCTCACGCGTGCGTCCGTCCAGTTGAGCGTAATGTGGTCGCGCGCCTGGATGTCCATGCTGCGGAGCTGCACTCCCAATACAGAAGTCGTGTAAACGAGGGAAGGGTGAAAGACCGCATCCACACACGCACGCACGCACGCACCCCCAGCGTCTCTGACACCCCATCCGACGTGTCTGAGACCAAAAACTCATTCGTCGCAAAGCCCCGTCGCTGCGTCCACGCTGTGATTCCCCATACAAGCCTCCACGAGGCTCTTGGTGTTAGACCTCGCTTGCGTTTGTAGCAGCATTATGATGTACAGTATGACCACACTTGACGCACCAAAGAATCGAGAAGCGGAGGAGGAGGAAGCGTGCTGCAGCGCGAGGGCGAGCGTGGGTGCTAATGACGAGCGCGCGGTGGCGGCACTCTGAGACTTACAGGCCCCTGTAGCGGCGGAGGCACGCGGGAAAGCGCGGGAGACCGCACGGCGCATCGCTTTCACCGAGGTCCGAGCGGTCCGAACGTCCGACGTGCGCAATCCTCGAATTCGGGAATTGGGAGCGTCGCGTGTCAAGCTTACATGAGTACCGTGATAAGTCTACAAAGTACGAAATTGACCTCAATGCGTTTGATGGTTCAGAGGTTTATGATAGATCGCATTATGCCACCACCAACAAGGCAGATACGCCTCTTCTCTCACTCCAAACACTTCCAGCGAGGAAGGATGACCACACGCTCACCAAGTGATCAGGAAGCTTTTCATTAAGCCTTCTTCATGAAATAAACAGCAGGGCCGACGCCAAAGATCGATCCCGACTCAGTTTGCTTTGCGGCGACGACTCACGCGCTATGCGGGCACTTGGTCGTCGCTGTTGCTCTCCGGTGCGTGCGCAATGAGCTTGTCGAGGAACTGGCGCACCTCGTTCGTGTCCTTCAGCGTAAAGTACGCGCTGGTCGTCATGCTGTGCTCCGTCACAATGATGCCCACGCCTGCAGCCAAAAGCCAAATCAACATCCAAAATCGCACTTAGTCGCAAAGTACGGCTCGACCTGCATACAGCAATGCTTTCGACCGCACCTTTGCGCTTTGGTGATGTGCGGAACACGTCAAACGCGTCTTCGTCCGTGGTATCGTCGCCAATGTAAATCGTGTAGACCTCCTCGTGCTCGTCCAAGCCGAGCGCTTGGAGCAGCCACACGAGCGCCTTGCCCTTGTTCCAGTCAATCTTCGGCTTGAATTCAAACACCATCTTGCCGCGGTTGCACCTGTGTCACCATGCCAACACCAACCCATACACCTCTTAATGGTCAGCGACTCATCTCCAAAATGGATCAACCCACTTCACACGCACCGAATGTTCGGGTGCTCCTTGCTTGCTGCCTCGGCAATCTCGGCAATCTCGTCGTGGTGCTTTGCATCAACGTTGCTACAAGTATCCAGCAAGCACAGCTCCAACGTCAGCACGCAATAATCCACGCATCCTGCATTGCATTCTACAGTGTAGAATGCAACCCACGCTGCACGTACCGGTAGTGCAGCGAGACGGAAAAGATATTGTCTTCCACCTCGGCCTTGGCCATGCCCGCAACCTTTGACGCAAGCGTGTCCCGCAGCTGCTGCAAGTCTGCGACAAAGTCAGCAGCGACCTGGTTCTTAATGGCCGTGCCGTTCGGTCCCGCAATGTCAAAGCCGTGGCTGCCAGCGTAGTAGAGCTGCGGGATGCCGACAAAGCGCTGGATCTTGTCGAGCGACCGGCCGCTGATCACGCCAGCAGTGAACTTGGTGCGCAGCTTCTCGACTGTCCCCCGCATCTCGGGCGTGAGCAGCGCACGCATCGGGTCGCTCACGATCGGCGTGAGCGTGCCGTCGTAGTCGAGGAAGACGACAAGGCGATGGTTTTGAAAGCGCGTCTGGAGCTCGTCAAAGTTCTCGAGCGCGTTCGCGTTCGAGACCGAGAGGCGCGAGCGGCGGTCCGTGTTCATCGCAGCTACGCTGGCGGTGCTGGAGCTTGTGCTTGTGCTGCTGGACGGAAGAGCTGTGGCAGTGGCTGCCATTTTCAAGAGTGAGCTTTTGGCTTTTGGGGAGTTCGCAAGTGGTGGTGTTTTTCGACACACACCCCGCACGCGTCGAGTTCGACTTCAGTCTGACAAAACGTGACTTGATTTCACTAAGAGACGTTTGTGCCCAACCGTCGCTGCCAAATGATGGGAGACAATCCGGTCGTGCGCGCAATTCATTTCTGAATCGCGTTGAAGTGTCCAAGCACCACAATATCTTCGCCAAGAGTGTGGAAAGATGGCTGCACCAGGCGCGGGAAGCTCGGGGGCGACGCGTCGGAAGGAGCGCCGACGTCGACAACTGGCGCGTCCAGTGCGCGCAAGCCGCCGATCTACATGCAGTGGCGATGTGTGAGATGCAAAAGCAGGGCAGAGACGACCTGGACACACATAGAAAACGTACAAACACCGGCGCAATGGTCACCACGACGCAGTCGATAAGGTGAGCGCGCGCTGCCGCCTGCAAACACGCAGTGAGAACAGCTGCGCCGCCCTCGATCATCACATGACGCAGTCCAAGGCGCGTGCGCAGCAGCTCTAAGCAGCTGTTAGTTGGTGTGTCGTGACGGAGACCATTGTGACAACCATAACGCACGCACCAAGGCCATGGCGGATGTCCACGTGACGCACGCCTCGTGCGTCAGTCGTGGTGTTGCACTCAAGGACCGTGGCGCCAGCTTCTCCGAGCGCGCTGCGTCGTCGCTGGAACTCGACGTCGTCCACCGCGGTGTCGCCACACAGGATGACGGGCTTCTCGCACGCTGCGGACGTGAAGAGCTGGATATTGAGCGGACAGCGCAGCGAAGTGTCGAGAATCACTGGTCGCGGGTTGCTTCCTATTATTGCCGTACAGTCAGTAAGCTCCTCGTAGATCATCGCCTAGCACAGAGAATAGGTGCGCGCACCCTCTGCGAAGCGCGCATTGAGCGACGGGTTGTCCGCCACCACGGTGCCAACGCCAACGAGAATTGCATCGTGCAGCGTGCGCAGCGTGTGGGTCATTTGGAGGGACGCTCGACCGCTCAGCAGCGTCGGCACGCCGCGCACAGCTGCGATCGACCCGTCGATGCTCTGCGCATACGTGAGCGTGACGAACGGTAGCGTCAGCGAAGTGTGCGCGCTCATGGCCGCCTGCACGAGGTGCGTGACGCGCACAAGCGTCTCGGCATTTGCTGCAACTTCCATCTTTTACCCAAACTGCCCAAAATCCGTAATTAAAAAGTTCAAAAGTTGTCTCAAAAATCCATATTTGACGAGAGCCACAATATGGAACGGGGATTACAGCACCATCTTGCCAGTCGCAACGTCGACACGGGGCCACCACGCAGGCTGGTACGGAACCGCGTGGAACGCGCCTTCTTGGGTCGTGAACTGCATCAGTGGCGTCTCTGCAGCGTCGCTCGCCTGGCCCTCGTCCGCTGCTTTCGGCAGCAAGTGCTCAAGCCGAAGCATCGCGACCGCCGTGCTGAGTCCGTGCCCGACAGTGACGACCGTGCCGGCAGCCTTCGACGACCCGGGTCGGAGGAGCTTTGTTCCTTGCTCGACTGTCGACGACGCGTGCGTTCGCGCCGCGTCGCTCCCGAGAAACGCGCGCAATGGAGCGAGCGATGGCGCGTCGATGCGCTCGAACGGGAGCGCGCTCAGCGTCTGAAATAGGTCCTGGTGCTGTGCGTCAGCAGGGATGAGCGCGAGCGGCACGAAGCGTTTGCGTACGCTGCCCTTGAACTGCGTGCGTGCAGTCAGCTCCTGGCCGACGTAGCACCCTTTGCGGAACGACACACCACGCAGGAGCTCCAGGTTCGACTCCAGTGGGATACTGTCGCTCAGCTCCTTGCTGTATAGGAAACGTGGGGTGGTTAGACATCGTCAGTTTCGGTACACGTGAACACTGACAGACATGCACTGGGACGTACCCTTCAGCCGCACCAAGGAAAATGCGGCGGTCATTGTACGCGGCCGCGTCCAGCGTCTCGTAGCCGTCCGGGAGCTTCACTGCAGAGCGAAAACGCCACGATCAACGGACGGGTGAGTGCGTTCCCACAGCGGTTACCTCGCCAGGTCGCCACAGCAGTGAGGTCCACACAACGCACAGGTGTCGCCAGTCGGCAAGATCGCGCGCACGCCAAAGGCCTTGCTGCGCGGGTCGCTGAAGATCGCACCGCCTCGTGCAAGCACGTCGTCAAGTGCGTTGAGCTCCAGGACGGTCGCGAGCTCGTCCTCTGCCTCTACGTAGTCGAACGAGCCGCCAGCTGCGATGCTGGCTGGGAGCGTTGCAAACACCGCAAAGTCGTCGCTCTTGTCCTCGAGCGTGACTTTCATGCGCAGTTTGTAGCGCTTCCAGTGCTTGAGCAGATCCTCTTGCACGCCTTCGTCGTACTCGAGCAGGAACGTGTCCGTCTGGCGGTTCCAGCATTGATTACGTGACGGCAGCGTGTCAGACGTGTGCTGTACACCTGCGCCCACGCACCCACACGGTAGCGAAAGTGCAATCAATGGCTGCTACGCACGCACCTGCGTTTGCACGACGTTGCAGTCGCCGAGCAAGCGGCCCTTAGTGGTCAAGAAGCCGCCGTAGAGCGCGTCTCCCGGCGCCGCGACTGCGCGCATGTCGTTCGTGATAATCGCCTGCACGAAGCGCGAGGCGTCCTTTCCATGCAGCTGCAGCAGCCGTCGGCTGCTGAGGCGCGCAACGCCGCTCGTGCGTAACAATGCGCCGCTCATCGTCGCTGCCCTTCGCTTGATCGATCAAGCGTGTGAATACGGAATGGCGAGACGTTGTGGCTGACGCATCCGCTAAAGTTCGAGGCACGCACTTAAACGGAGACCATATATTTTCCAAGTGAAAATGTGGCAAAACCAACACAAAGAACGCAAAAGCTCCCTTCATCCATTCCTCAACAGCTCCAGCTTCACAGCTCACAGACACGTGAAGTCAGTCGCCCGCCACCACCATGACGGAGCGCGGCATGGGCATCAAGGCGGACACGACGAAGGCATCGTGGGAGACCGAGGACTTCCCGCAGCTGTGCGAGACGTGTCTCGGCGACAACCCGTACGTGCGCATGATGAAAGAGAGCTTTGGGAGTGCATGCAAGATCTGCACGCGGCCATTCACGGTCTTCCGCTGGAAGCCTGGGAAGCGCGCGCGGTACAAAAAGACCGAGATTTGCCAGTCGTGCGCGCGCATGAAGAACGTGTGCCAGACGTGCGTGCTCGACCTGCAGTTCAACCTGCCAGTGCAAGTACGCGACACGTTCCTCGCAAAAGGCGGCGGTGACGAGCGCGTGCTCGTGCCTGAAAGCGACGCGAACCGCGAGTGGTTTGCGCAGCAGCACAGCCGCATGCTCGAACAGGACGGCGCGGTGTCAGCGTACGGCAAAGCGCAGAGCAGCGCGCTCGTGCAGCTCGCGCGCAAAGAGCCGTACTACAAGCGCAACCGTGCGCACTTGTGCTCGTTCTTTGCGCGCGGCGAGTGCAACCGAGGCGACACGTGTCCGTACTTGCACGAAATGCCGCGCAGTCAAGACGACCCGCTCGCGAAGCAGAACATTAAGGACCGGTACTTTGGCAAGAACGACCCCGTGGCGCTCAAGATGCTCCACCAGCAAGGCGGCCGTGGGGGACGGGGTGGACATGGCGGCAGGGGGAAGGCAGGGGGAGGCCGTGCGCACCCACCGCCGCCACCTCCGTCGTCCTCGTCGAAGCACCAGCCGCCGCCGCTGCCCCCTGGTGCGAAGCCCCCACTCCCGCCGGGTCCGCCTCCAATTGCGGATGTGAGTGGTGGAGACGAGGAGACCAAGGGAGAATGAGTGACATGTCACTCAAGCGAACCCAGGATCGAGCACACTGAGTGCAGTGGTGCCAACACTCTGCAGTCTCCGTAGGTAAACAGAACGTCACGACAGCCAGCAGGTTGCTGGCTAACCAATACAGAGTACCGTCCCCACTCTGTCACAAACATACTCATGTGAACTTCATCCCGTAGCACTGGAGCGCTTTCGTGCACGCCGCTTCCTGCGCTGCGTGGATCGTGCGGCCCCGACCACGCGCGACAAGGAAGTTGTTGACGTAGAGGGCGACTGCGTGGCCCGGCTCGTTCCCGTTGCCCGCGCTGTTAGTAGTAATCTTGATCGCCTTGAACTTGGACTCGACCGGCCGGAAGCCCCGGGACCATTGCCCGAGGTGGTGTGCGAGCACTTTGCGCGGATTCATCCACTTGCGGTGCCGAATTGCCTGCGAGCAGCCACACAGACAGACACAACATCCCCACGTTAGCGTCACGTCCCATCCTCACCCACGACAGTCGTCACTCGCACCTCTTTCACGACAGGGAAGACTGTCCGTTCGAGCACAGCGTTCACTTTGTTCAAGTCACTCGGGTTCTCGAGGAAGACTGCGCCGAGCGTGGCTTCGAACGTGTCTGCAAGCACGTCTTCGACGTACAAGTTGCTGCCTGGCTGACGCACATTCGTCCCGAGCCGCAGAAAGTCCTCGTACCCGACATCGCGGGCGACGACTGCGAGCCGCGTGTTCTTGACGAGCGACGAGCGTACTTGCGTGAGCAAGTGCTCTTGATAGTACGGAAACGCATCGACAAGGAACGCAGACGAGAGCAGCTGGAGCACAGCGTCACCGAGGAACTCGATGCGTTCGTAGCTCGGATCCGCGCCGACAAACTCGTCAGCTGGGATCTGCGGCGCCTTGAACGAGTTGTGCGTCATGCACTGGAGCCACAAGTGTGTCTGCCGGATCTCGACTTTCGTCGTTGCAGTGAACCGCCGGTGCCGCAGCCGCGCTTCTGGGAACTTGCTCCAGCTCTGGATCGCCAGTCGGTCGACGTCGATATATGCGGCTGCGAGTGTCGCGACCTCGTCGGTCGTGAGGAAGATGAGTTGGCGCAGTTCGTCGTCGTGGAGCGCCAGGAGTTTGCCGAGCAGCGCGCGACACGGCGTGATCCCCTGTCAAGAGACGATCCGCGATCCGTGATCAGCACTCAACCACCCTGTCTAACCCACCAGTCCCCCTCCAAGCGGACGCACCTGATCCTTGTACAGCGCACCAAGCAGCGCTTCGAAGGAGTCCGCGACGATCTTCGCCTTCACGTCGTCGTGCAAGGCCGCGAGGTCGAACGCGCTCAGCAGCAGCGACTCCAAGTTGGCGGTGCGCGCCATCTTGCCGAGGTTCTCGTTGTTCACCATGTCGACGCGCGTCTGGTGCAAGAAGCCTTCGTTCGCGTTTGGGAGCTTGAGGAACGTCGACGATGCCACGAGGAAGCCAAGGACCGCGTCGCCGAGGAACTCGAGCCGCTCGTACGGGCAGAGAAACTTTGAGTGGAACTCTTCCTTGAACTCGCACGCCGACAAGTGCATCGCAGCGATCGCTTTCATCTCGGGGTCCATGGCTGCGCTCGTCGCAGCGGCGTCGTTCCCTTCGTACAGCAGTGTGCGCGACCGCTTGAGCTGCGCTGTGTTCTCAAACACGTGCCCAAGGTGCACGCGCGAGAACGTGGCTTCCCACGTGTTCACGCTCTGCATCCCAACGTCGACGTACGAGCCGTGCGTGAACGCTTGACGCAGCAGCGACTTGTCAGTAAACGCAAGCCCCATGCTCGTTTCAAAGCTCGCGAGCAAGTGGCAGTGGCGGACGTGCTTGAGCGCCATCGGCATGGCGCTTGCGACTTCAAAGATGTCGGACCGCAAGCCGGTGAGGTGGCACTCGTGGAGCGCAAACGTCGTCGCGACAGCGTCGACTTGCGGCGACAGCTGCACGAACGCGCCGAGCTCTTGCCACTTGCGGATCTTCTTCTTCGACTTGGCGCCGTCGTAGTGCCACGCGCCGTCGCCACGGTGCTCGATCGCAACGACCGTCTTCCCGTCTTTCGACACGACACCGTTCGTCGTCGTACTACTGTCGCTCTCGCTGCTCGCGGCGGCCTCGTGGTAGACGAGCGCGTCGACACGGAACGCACCGGGTGTCGTCCCGTTCACGCGCGTCGAGATGACAATGTCGACGAGCTGGCGCGCTTCAAACTGCATCACGAACGCCGCTGCAGAGAACTTGGCGCTCTCTTCAAGGTGCAGTAGAATCTGGTCGAGCGCGAGGAGGTTCCCAGCTGCGAACCCAATCCGGTGTGGCGCGAGCAGGTCCGGTTTGTTCAGCAGCGGCTGCTGGTCCACAGCGATGAACCGTGGGAGGAGGTGATAGTCGGAGCAAATGTCGGACGCTGCGCCAGACGCGTGCGTAGCATCAGGGAAGATCTTGACGAACAGATGCATGGGCTGGATGCGGAGGAGCTGGGAGAAGAGGTACCGCTGTAACAGGACCATACGGTGGCAGTGGGCCGCACGCGAGTCACTCCCTGCGCTCAGCTCAGTCGTGGGCTCAGTGCGCGCGGGCAAGCGGAAGACTGCGGGCGTGTCCTCGACGACGAATTGGAGCTTGCACATGACGCCGCCCCGTGTGTACTCAAACTGTCCGTGCCACAGACACATACACACAAACGCTGTTCTGTAAGCGCCAGCCTGTAGACAGTAACTGCTACGCGCAGATGCACGCACATACCTGGGACACGGACGGTGGCTCGCCGTGACAGAGCAGTGAGAAGCCGTCAAAGATGTACACGTGGCCGTTGCTCGTGATCGACGTCTTTGCCAAGCACCGCGGGTTCACTGCGTGCGAGCAGCAGAGAAGCGAAGCCAAAGCCAAGGAGAGTGAGTGAGTGGAACGCACACACGCGCCATTCTGTTGGATTCGAGACACGGGAGAACGCCACACACAAACACGCACTCTCTGCTTCCCACTGGAGCCGCAAACTGCGCGTGGCGTTGCAGTGTTCGGAGACGCGGATGAACTCGTCGCCTTCAGGCGTCGCAGCTGCAGCCGGAAGAACCATGTGCGTTTTCGGCTGCGTCGCAGCGGCTGGTGGCGGTGTCCACTGCGGCGCAGTCGCGTTCGCAGCCGGTGCTGTCACGAACGGGTTCGCAGACGCGCGCGTGCTGGCGGCCGTTGGCTCGCTTTCCACGCTGGTAATCGTGCTGGCAACTGTTGTCGTGTCAGTGCTGCTGGTAGTGGCAGCGGCAGCGGCAGGTGCGTGGACAGATGGGAGCATCGTCGCGTGCACGTGCATCTCGTCATCGTCACTGGCGACGCCCATTCCGTGAATTAAAGGCTCTGCCGATCTCCTGTTGGAAATGCCCACGCAAATGAATGAATGATGCGGAAATGGAGGGAATGAAAGAGTGTAGGTCGGTCGTTGTGGGCACGATGTCTACTGCTCAGAATCCTTTAAGGTCAGCAAACCCAGAGGCTCGAGCGACGCTGAGCAGCACCTGCGCACTCGCATTGCTCTTTCGTGTTGATATGTGGGTGTCACCGCGTCCTTGCGTCTCTGGGTCGTTGCTCCCTCCTTCTCCCTCTGTCTATACAAAGTACTTGCCCTTCTTGAAGCACGACATGCACAGACGGTGGCGCAGCTTCTTCTGGCCGCACATCGTACAGTCCTGGAAGTGCACAATGTTCTTCAAACGCTTCGGCAGCGCGTTGTTGCGGATTTTCTTCACGCGCGGCGTCACCTGGCGATCGTTTCCACACACACAAACAGTCCGTCAGCCACGACACACATTCCTCCGTACCTTATCACTGCTGTACTACCACTCTACTTCTATAGCACGCATGTATACATGCGCAGATAGAAAGTTTCAACGGCAACGCACTTTGGACTTGGGGGCGGCGAGCCAGAGCGCGTCGAACAGCGAGTCCATGGTACTAGCGGCGGGCGGCGCAGCAATCGCCGCGTTCTGCAGCAGCGCCGGTGCAAACAGCGGGGTCTGCGTCTGTGGGGCCAGCAGCGCACGTGCACGCTGAAGCAGCCGGTGCATCGTGATCGCCATCGTCGTCGTCGCCGTCGTCGTTACGGGAGCTCTGCGTGTGCGCGCGCGTTGGGCGTGTGTTGTTTGGCTGTGAGGCGCGAGATCGCTAAGTACGACCACTCTCCTGCAAAGTACGCGTGCTTCGTACCTAACATGAATGAAAATGTCGACCCAGAAAAATCGACTGTCCGATCCAATTCCGATCTGCAAAAAAGATGGCGGACGACATCGACACCCGAGCGGCGACAGCGGAGCGCGCGCAGCTCCGTGTGGCGATCGCGCAGCTGACGAGCGAGGAGCTTAAGGTGCGAACCGTGTCTTGGAGAAAGCCTATGGTGGGTTGTCGTGAATGTAACGCATTGCGTGCGTGGTGGTGGCAAACAGAGTCACATGTTGCAGGCGTTGAACGAGTTCGAGGCAGCAGAAGCGTCAACTCCTTTCCGAAAGCAACAACCAGCGAGGGACCATAACGACCCGGTAACCACAGCGCTGCGAGTGAAGCAGTTGCTCGTAAAGGCCCCTCGGGATGCGCTTTTCCTCGCGGTGCACGCGCTCATGCTGGAGACCGGTACGTGGGCGGCCGAATGTTGGAGAATACTGTGTTGAGCGGCTCCAACTCACGATAGTGCCCATTTATACTCTTCTTGCACGACAGGCTTTCGAGTCGATGGCTTTGAGTCAAGCGCTGAGTTCGTGGTGCCACTCGGCTGGGAGGCAAGTGATACAGCCGGAGACCTCGCGGGCCACTATCGCCACCCAAACAGCGTGACGACGACGTTCACTCTCCAGGTTCGCTTTTTAGGCGCAATCGCTGCTACTTCAATATTTCCATGCCCACGTACTTACTGTACTGACGTCTCTATGCTGTTGGGACTGTGTCTACAAGGGATTGTTCGTAGGCAATAAGTTCGAAGTGTACCTTTCAGCAGGCGAACAGACTCACTCGATTGAACTCAAGTACGCACTCTGCTACTTAGTGTGGATGCTTGTACTGCATCATCTCACGATTGCATTCGCTTTTTTCACGTTATACAGCGTCGAGGACTATATCGCTTCGGATGCCGCGACAGGGCCAGTTCTCGGCGCAGACGTGCTTCGCAACCTGGAACAGCTTCGCCAGAAGCTGCTGCCGTTCCTCCAGCACGCTGTGCCAGAGAAGAAAGAAGTTACGCGAGCGTCTGCAGTGCCAAGTCCTCCTCCGCCAGCGCCTCCGTCTGCACCACTACGACCTGGCGAGTCCCCGTTTCCAGCGCCACAGGGTCTTCCTCCTGTCAGCTCGGGCGATATTCTCCCACCGGGACTCGGAGGCGGCGACCCGGGCATGCTCGTTGGTCCGGACAGCGCGCTTTTCGGTCGACGTGTTGATCCCAGCAGAGGGCCGGTTCCCGGCGCTCGGTTCGATCCGTTCGGTCCGCCGATTGACCCGCTTCAAATGCCTGGCCGTGGTGGTCGCGGTGGCTTCCGCCCTGGCCCAAACTTGCCGTTCGGGACGCCGAACCCAGACCACCTTCGCATGCCACGCGAGGACGACGACATGGACTTTGGGTTTGGTCGCCAGCCACCTCCTGGTCGCGGCGGAGGCTTTGGGGACAGCTCCCGGCCGTTTGGCTCGGACCACTCGTTCTTTTGAGTGTGGCAGGACGCAGTGGTGTCGTATTCGTACTTAGTAGGAGAAAAAGTACCAGTTGGAGTCGTGGTACTGTAGGAGTTACTGTATTTCAGCTGTAGGTGATGGCGTACTTCACCGAACAAAACGGTTCACGTCCGCAACCACAGCTCACTCGGGACGTCAGCAATGTGTTTGTGTGGGCGGCTACTGAGAACGTTACGAGCGCCAGCAGCGCATTTACTATGCGGGTCCGACGCGGATCCCACGGTTAAACTGCTCGTTCGCAGTCGTCTCGGACAGGATGCGCCGTGCGGCTGGGTGCTCAATGAACTGCTGGAGCTCTTCAATCGCGCGCTCGACGTAGCCCTCGGCGTTCCGTCGCTGCGCAAACTCTTCTGCGATGCTCTGGTAGCGTCTCGCGATCTCCGTCATCTACGTACGAGCCCACCATGTCAGTCCTCAGCCAGTCATCCTCGTCAACAGAGTCAGCGAAAGGAACGAGAGCGAGAGCAGACGCGTACGCGGTCTTTTGACGGCGTCCGGAAGAACGCCACTTTAAGGCTCGCAGTCTCGTCCAACGCCGCAGTAAACAGCTCGTGGTCGCGGTGTTTCGCTGCTTCCTCGTCATCGTCGCCGCGTAGAAACCGACTCACAGAGCTCGCGTACTTGCTCAGTTTGCCCATGAACTTGGACGACATCTGTGTCAAACGCATGTGAGCGCCCAACATACACCTTCGCTTCCATCGACGCATACAACGTACCTCTTTGGCCTTCTCCGTGTGTTCAGGCGACAGGTACGCGAGCAGCTGGGTGAGCGGGTTGCTGTCGTCGTCACGACTGCCGCCGTCTCGGCTGCGCTTCACGCCTGTCGCTGCTGTAATCATGTGCCGAATGCCAGCGACGATCGCGTCCGTGTCGCGCGTCAGGAACGTGCGGCACGAGAGCTTCCGGTCGCGGAAGAAGAGCGTAATCGACTTGCCCCGTTGCGGAGTGATGCGCGCAATCTCCTTGAGCGGGATCACACTGCTCACGTACACGAACGGGTCGTCTGCAGTCGTGTGGTGGTTCGTAGGCAGCAGCAGCACAACGTTGCCAGTCTGGAGCAGCAGCGGCTTCGGCACGAGCCGGCTCGCAATTGGGTCGACCTCTTGGCATGCATAAATCGGGCCGATAATGTCGCGTTTCCGCATGCGCATGCGTGCCCGGGACCCCAACGTCGTGTCTGCTCGCCCGCCGTCTCGTGCAGGTTTGGAGACCACGGGCGGGTCGTACTGGAGGACAGCACCAGCGCATATTCCACAGCCGCCCATCAGTACCATGTGTGCCAACCCCCAATATCCCAATAGCCCAATATCCCAACACTCATCTCGTACCTTTTGCACCGTCGCGACAAAGTCGTGGAGTATCATGACGAGCGTATTCGACGGGCTCCAGTGCGCCAGCGACGGCAGCAGCAGTTGTCTCGGCGCGTCGCTGCGATGCGCTCCGGCTACACGCCGTGCAAGCATCTCGGGTGGCAAGAACGAGGCCCCACGCACCACGGTGACCTCTGGTGGTTGGAACGGGTACTGCGCGTGACCGCGTGCTCTCGCAGCTGCGTCGAACGGCAGCGCCACACGCAGCGCTGTGAGCGGGATGAGCTCAAGCGCATCGGAGCCGGCCTGGAACGGCACGAAGCACTGGAAGTCGCCTGCGCACGCACCGCGCGCCTCGTCAACGACCACACGCTCGAGTGCCACACCCACTGGCAGCGCGCCGACCACGCGGCACTTGGCGAACTCCCGCTGCACGCGGCTGCTCCAGATGCTAAACTGCCGGTCGTCGCCACTGTCGCTGTCGCTGTCGGGGGCAATGGCGCTCACGTCGAGCATCTCGACGTCGTCGTCAAGCGGCTGCGCATCCTGGTCCTCCATGGTACCAAATTCGTCGTTTTGTGGGGTTTTCTATAGTGAGACAAAGCGTCTCTGACGTCAATACCGGTAATGAGAACGCCAGATTCACCTTTCCGATACTGTTCGAGAACTTACTGTGGCGAGATGGCTTCAATCTGGTGCAACTCGAGGGAGGGAGGGAGGGGAGACGAGAACAAGGCGTGGCGATGAACTGGGAGATACTGAGTGGCCGGACTCTCTCGTCTGTGAATACGCTGTTGGATGGCGACTGTGCTATATGTTGGATCTTCAGTACCACTACGGCAAGCGGTGCATGTGGAACGATACCGCATGCGAATCCGTGTTGGTGTCGAGGCGGCACTGGAGCCATGGTGTCGACACGGAGTTCGCAATTGCCGACAGCTGCTACCGCGCACCACGCCATACGCAGCTCGTGCTGCGCTACATGCTCCAAGCGCCAGGTTCGCCCAGTGGATCGATACCTTGATACCAAATAGATACCAATGGCTGGACTTCAAACAGAAAACAATCCAAATCAAACTGGGACGATGGAGCAAAAGCCAAGCATGATCGCTGCGAACTTCGACGTCGCGCAGCTCGTAGCGACCGTGACTGCAGGTCCGGGTCGCCGCCAGCCCCAGCAGCAACACGACGAAGAGATTGGTGACGACACCGCACTGTGGTGCGCGTGTCTTCAGGAGCTGGCGACGCGCTGCCGCGAGTCCGACGTGGCGCATGTGGTCGCAGAGCACGCGGTGCGAATCACTCTCTCTTGCAACACGGTACCCCTTTGGCTGCGATCATTGCTACGAACTCGCTAAACGACATGGGTACTGTGTACCAGGTTGTCCGACACTTGCTCACACTGGATCTGAGCGCAGAGAAGCAGAAGACGAAGAAGAAGACAGCAATGACGCTCCGAATCGCGCGATGGGAAACGCTCGCAGCGTTTGCGCAGAGCACCAGCCGCGTGCTCCGCGAGCAGCTGCAGTCACAGTCCGACCTCGTATTGCATCTCGCGGTTCAGGAGCGATTTGAAACCCGCGAAGTGCTCGCTGCGATGGCGCAGTGTGTTGTGGCGCTAGCGAGCGACGCAGATCACGCCAGGAGTCTGCTGGATGTGAAGCAAAGCGACGACAACAACAACGACAGGGAGGCCGACAGTGTGTCGTACCTCGTACTGCTCAAGCAAATGTACGTGACGCTCCCGGACGCTGCGCTTCGCCGCTCGCTTGGCGCCTCACTATCGACGCTCATAGCGAGCAAAGAGCACGTGAAGATGGCGGTGCGTGCGGGTGTGCTCCGAGCTGTGCTGCAAGTAGCGAACGACGCCAGCAACACACAAGCGGATCTCATGCAGAACTGCGCGGATGTGCTGTCACACGTGGCGACGCTCGTGTGCTTTGGGAGGTTGCCACCAACACAGAGAAGCGACGAAGTGACTGCACCGGACAGCTCCAGTGAGCTGCTCGTGTGCGAGTGTGTGGTAGCGCTACTGCTCAGCAGTGTCTCTGTGGTGTTCCAAGAAGGTGTCCGGCTGCTGCAGATGCTCGTAGAGAACCCACGACTCTGTGCATTGGTGGTCAGCGTCGCAGACTTGCGTGGTGCGCTCGAGAAGGCACACACACTCGCTCAACAGCACGAAAACAACACGGCAGCGCGTGGTTTGGACCCGGACGTTGTGACACTGGCGCGTCAGCAGTTCGACCAGCTGCGGCCTGCGATCGACGCGCTCGAGCGAACGCGCGGAGTCAGTCTCGTTGGACTCCCACCGGACCGGGTTCCCGACACGCGCGATGCGACTACCGACCGTCTCGACACTGCACTCGTGCTTGCAACGCACTGTAAAGAGCAAGGGAACGCGTACTTTAAACGAGGGAACTTCCCGACCGCCCGCGCGTTCTACCTCCGTGCGATCTCGCTGCTGAGCATGGCCCAACGAGCGCGCGAACAGCAGCTCGCCGCACTGAGTCCCGCCGATGTGCTGCGTCAGTGCAGTGCTGGCGCGTCCGTGCAGGTTCAGAGTCGGCCGGACAACAGTGGATGGCGGAACGCGATGGTCGCGGACGTTGAGAGCGGGCTCGTCGAAGTGATCTTTGACGACGACGGCACGGAAGCAGCGGTGGATCCGAGCCGCGTGCGGCTGCGGCTGACCACGAGCGTCCTCGACGCGTACGAAGCGCTGGAAGCAGACTGTGCGATGAACATGGGCAAAGCGTTTGCGCAGCTGCACGACTACGAGCGCGCTATCGAGAGTTTCTCGCACGCGCTCACCGTGAAGCGCGACAAGCTCGCGGCCGCACTGTACCACCGTGGAGTCGCGTTCCTAGCGCTTCACGACCTCAAGAGCGCGCAGCAGGATCTGTGGCGTGCGAACGAGCTCGCGCGGAAAGCGGGCGACACGGTACTTGCCAAGCTCGTGAGTGCTGCGTACAAGAAGCTTCAGGCGCTGCATGCGACCAAGAAGCGAATGGACAAGCGAGTGGTGAAGGAGATGATGCGGTACCTATCGACAGTAATGCCTTCAGGGGACGCGGAGTTTGCGGTGGGGAAGGCGGAGTGAGCGAGAGCGGCACCCAACCAGACTTAGTGAGACGATTTCGATCAATGTGAGCCATCGGGGTTCTGTAGAGACCGACAGACTGCTCCGCAGAATCCGGAGGTCATCCGGACTCCATTTCAGATGCTGGTTCTTGGCGAAATAAATGTATACACTCTCCGATTTGAAGATCGCGATAATCCGTGTCAAAATTGGTGGACCATTTTAGACAGAAGTATAATAAACCCGTTTTTGAGTTTTTTCAGGAGAGC
>JAASFJ010000288.1:0-28535 GCA_023333755.1 Globisporangium uncinulatum
AGAGTGTGAATGTGTGTGACTAAAGCTGTGTATGCATGTTGTTACAAGCGCATCTATGATGAATGAACGGGTAAAGCCTACAATTGAGATGCGCATTCAGACAAGTTGGATATTTGTGTACTGTATGTCTACAAGTACGATGTGAATAAGTTTGCATGCAGCGTGTGACTTTGTGAGCGTGCGTGTCTAATGAATATTGGCGTCCGCAAGGAGTGAGCCTTTATGTAGGACATGCATACAAACAATGTCATTGCGAACTGCAAATTGTATTATTGTTGTGATCTCGACTGCGTGCTTGCGGTTTACTGCTCGACGGTGTTGTCCTCAATGGCTTCATCATCAATATAAGTACGGAGCACAAGTGCTCGTCTCTCTTCCTTGAACGCGGCGACTACCGCCGCATTCACGTTACAGCGGGGCTCCCAAGTGGGTTCCCAGTCAACGAGGAAGACGTGACGCCTGCTTCGATCTTGCGGTCGAGCACCTTGCGCACAAAGTGCATGTCTCCGACGCTTGGCTCGCTCAGCGAGCAGCCAGCCCCAAAGCTCAGGCACGCAGATGCGCTTCTTGCCGAGCGTCTCGAGACCAGCGAAGAGAACCGTGAGCACTTCGTACACGGCGTCAGCGGACTCGTCGCGCAGCGCCAGCGTGCTGCGGAGGTGGCGCATCGCGGCTGGCGACACACGGTACGGATGCTTGTGCTCCTCAAGGAGCGACACACAGAGCGCACGGAACACCTTCAGGGAGCCGATGGGGTTCTTGGTCGTGCCGTTGAGGGGCATGCTCGATTGTTGGCGAGATCGATTGTGTGGTTTTCGGAGCAGATTGAATTGTCGAACACATTGCAAAACGAGTGGACAAGAACGGCAAGCAAATGTGCGCGCTAGTTGTATGTGTTGTGGTGTTACTGCGAGCAGGGGACGCTGTTGGTGTGCGCTGGACAGTGGTCGACGATGCGGCCAGCCGCGATGAGGCGCTTGTACTTGGCGATGATGTCGTTGAGCTCGCCTGCTTTGTGTTGCTGACGCATGTGCTTCAAGACCGCGCCAGCACCACGCGAGACGACGTCACGCTCAGCCAGAAACGCGCGCACTCGCTGCTTCGCGGCACGCCCAAGCTCGAGCACGTCGTCGCGATAGCTCGCAGACGCCTCATCGAGAACGAAGCCGTCGTCTCCGGCGAAGAGATTCATGAACGCGACGATCATCTTGGCGTCCGACTTCTTCTTCTACAGCTCAGCGGACGTTGTGCTCCACAGCCGCGGCTCATGCGCGTACCATGCGTACCAGACGTCGTTCAGGTTCGACGCACTTGCTGCCTTGCACCGCTTCCTGCCTGGCTCGCTGACCGTGCCCTCAACCGTCGGCTTCCCGCTCCCTTGTCCTTGCCAGCCGATGCCGCCTCCATCGCGAAAAGGCGTCTGTCGAGCAGCTTGATCAATTCGATAAGCTGTTCGATCAAAACGGCTTGTTGCTGAAGCACTGGATGTTCTTCGACTGCGTCATTGCTCGTGACTCGCTCCCGCTTGCGCGTCGCCTGGTCTTGCTTGCCGATGCACAGCTCGCTCGCTCAAGCAAGAAGCTTCGCCTTGGTGACGTCGACACGCACCGCACACTCTTCGAGCTGCCGCACGATGATCACGTCCGCGTTCAGCGACCGCAGCGACGCGTGGTGGCGCAGGAGCTGCGCCACCAGTACTTCTAACACCTTGGCAGTGAGGTTCACGTGCGGCGACGCGAGGTCGTGGCTTGCGCTGAAGACTGCCGTCATCACGCGCTTGATCTTCTCCCGCGATTGCGCGTCGAACAGCCCCAGCGTCACCAGCGGAACGTGATCCTTGGCGGCCTTGCCGCTCAGGACCTTGGCGACCTTAGTGTCCTCGTTTGGCGTGTTCAAGACGTAAGCGAACGCTTTGCTCATCGTCGTCATGTTCTAGGCTCCACGGTCGAAGATCCACTGCGCGCTGAGAGCTGCAGCCGAGCTCGCGTGCTGAGCGCCGCCGCGGCGGAACGAGTGCGACGTCAAGCTCTCCTCGACACCTGCGCGCTTCGCCACGTGCTCGAGCAGCCGATTGACGTAGCTGTTGATGCCGGGGCCGTTGTCGACACCGCTTCTCGGCTCGTCGTTCGCCGCTTCGCGCTCGTGAATCTCCTCTGGGTGATCAAGGAGATCGAGAAGTGGCGCTGATTCGCCGATGGCGGCGGCTGGCGCGCTTGACTGCTGCTCGGGGAGGTTGACGAAGATTGCAGGGCTCGGCGCGACTTCGCTGGCGAGCGCCAGGCTGAGCGCGAGGATCGGGCACGTCGCGAAGTCGTCGTCGGGGAAGAGCGAGAGGCCCTGCTTCTCGCTCGTCTTCATCCGGATGAGCCGAAGAAAGAAGACGTCGCCAGCGCTGATGGAGAGGTTCTGCTTCCGGACGAGCGCGACGTCGGACGCGCGACCGAAGAGGTACCAGAGCACACAGACCAGAGCGGCATCCTGGTAATCGATATGCGAGGTGGCGTTCGCATACAAATACATTACCATCTTCTTCAAAGCACTTTTCGCACACGCTGGGGATTTGTTTGTGAAGCCGCTATGCTCTCTCTTCATGCAGTACTTCTCGAGAGTCCGCCCCATCTTGAGGAGGCGGCCCTCAGCGGCAGTGCGAAGCTGCGGATGCTGATCGAGCAACCAGTTCTTCACTTGCCGGATGTATTGCATGACAGAGTGTCGAGCAAGCGACTTGCCACGCTGCCCTTCCTTAAACGCCAAATGCATACCATACTTGTCAAGCAGTGCCACCAGACTCTGCACCGCGCTCTCACGCTGCGTGCACTCCTTCACATACTCGTAGCTCACTCCATCATCGCGCAAGAACAACATGAACGACCTCACCGAGTTCTCCTTCGCCCGCTTGGTGTTTGCTGGCGCGAGATCGTCGATGCTCATCGTTCGTCGTTCGGAGCTTGTCGGAGGTGAGGCAGATATGTGAATGATATGCGAACAACTTGGTCTCGCTATACGCATACATATATCTCGCGATTCGCTCCAACAAGATATGTCGAAGGCTCACCGGAGCTACCACACAGGCGACACACAACTGTTTTTAGAGCGATCATTGGACAATATTAGGGCTATTGCGACCGCATAGCACCACCGCGCAATGTGATTGGACGGATCGATTCATACAAAGTTCAAATACGTTTGGAGAGTTGATGATATTCAACCATATCGTTTATGTACGGTAAAACAGTACTAACGGGAACTACCGATTAAAATTCGGGGCTGCTATTGTCCATGATTTTTTTAAAAGTTCGGTCCATGATTTTATAAAAGTTCGGTCCAGGACTGATCCATGCTTCCTGTACGTACATGTCCATGTACGAAGTAATGAAAAATACGGCCACTGCCCATCACCCCGTTGTAACCCTAAGCCCAGAGAAAGAAAATAAATTCCCCCTCTCGCGCCAGATTCGTAGCCAGCATTCACAAACCCGAGCTGTCTCAAACCCGAGCCAAATGTCAAGCAAAAAGCGTGGCAGCACGCGTCGCGCACGTTCATGGCCACCAGAACTCACCCAGCCTCTCCAGACGCTCGGTACATGGTCCAGAGGTTTCGTACGTGACTGAACGAGCGCCTGCTGGTCGATTGAGGCGCTGATAGTGCTTTCTTTGCCTCACAGAGGCTCCAGTGACCCGAATTGGCGCATGCGACACATGTGCTCGGCCGCCAGAGCCCCCAAGCGCCAGAATCACTCGATGCGTCTCTCAGACAACCTGTGCAGCCGTATCAGAGCTACCGTGAGTCGAATTTGGAGCTGACGGCTCGTTTTTGCGTGATAGAGAGGCTTGTGCGACCCAGCCCGCGTTTGCGACGCACGTGCTCGGCCGCTAAAGCCCACAAGCACCGGAAACACTCGGTACGTCTGCCAGACGCTCTTTTTGTGTCTGTGCGAGCGACTGTGAGTCAAAACAAAGCTGATGGTTCTTTTATGTGTGACAGAAATGCTCAAGCGACCCAACACGCGTTTCTGACACACATGCTCGCCCGCCAGAACCCGCAGAACCTCGCAGACACTCGGTGGGTGTCTGCCGGCTCTCTTTGCGGTTATGGAGCATCAGTGGGTCAATTTTAGCGCTGACGGCGCTTTTATGTCATACACTGAGGCTCGTGCACGCGATTCAGACACGCATCGCTCGCGATCGCGCCTACCACAGCCTGCACAACATCCTACACGCTCGGTACGATTCCAAGACAGAATAAAAGCCTGCGTGCACGACTGCATGCGTGATGTGAGAGTTGATACATCTATGTGAGAAGATGCGTCTGTGAGTCTAATACAGTACCATGTTCCAAAAAATCTCAGATGGCAGGCCGTGATGGGCGATCAGGTGCGCAAAGCGCGGCAGGTGCTGACGCGGTCGCAAGCAGCGCGGTCGTGAGCGCCAAGACGTCGACGGACGAGATCGTGGGAGCTATGAGACCCTCAAGAGCCGTGTCGCTCGGCAGCAGCCCACCGAGACTTGTCACCCCGCCGCGGCAGCACTCAGGCGTAGCCCGCGCTTGCATGCGCGCAATTGCCGACTCGCCAGATCCCGTCCAGCCGGTACGCATCATCATCGAGGCAGACGCGAGTGCGTCGGTGAGGCCGAAGCGCGTCGCACGCGGTGACGGCGCTCGATTCCACGACAGACTGAAGCAGCTCGAGAAAGCCATTGACTCCGACGAAAACGAGGCTATGGAGGTCCCCACTGATGCGTCGTCGGACGAGAAAAGAAAGAGAACAGCGATGCGCCAAATGGCAGCAAGGGCAGCACGGGCGCCGAGAGCAGCGGCGAGTAGTTCGACACGTCCAGGACTGATCCAGGATCCGGTCCAGGACTCGGTCCAGGATCCGTCAAGGTTTTGAAGACAAATATCCGCGTCGAGCCGCCCAACATGCTGCACAAGGACTGGACTGCGTGGTTCAAGCACCTGGAGGAGTACATGCAGGTCACCCGCCAAGTGATCCGTGTTCAAGAGGTCATGACCTGCGATCAGCGAAACAAGCAGATCAGGAACACGAAGGCTGCGCGCCGCGGGGATTTTGTGCAACTGGCGCCCGAGGATTGAGTGACGTACCAGCGGGTGTACATCTGTACACACGGACGGCCGGCGAAGGAGCGCGGCGGGCAGAAGCGGCCGAGATAACATCTCCCCACTACCGATTGCTCGTTCCGGTTCGTTGTTCAGGTCATCCAGCGGGACGACGGGTGGTGCCTGACGGTCGAGAACATCTTGTTCCAGCGTAACCAGGCAGTCAGCGACGACACGCTCGGAACGTACCCGTTGTCGCGCGGGATCACCAGCGACGAGGTGTGGTCGCGTGTTGGCGCGATGGTGTCGGCGGGCACATAGTGGTCCAAGATTTACGACTACCTACTCAGAGTGGCCAGAACGTCGTTCAACATGACGTCGACAACATCGTCGCTGCGCACAGCTCAAGCGTCGCACGCAAGGATGGCGATGACGTGACAGCGAAGACGATCTCGAGGCTTGCAGTAGACGACACTGGCGCGATCAGGAGGTGGACGAGACGGAGCGGGAAGTGACGGGCGTCATCTCCGTGACGGCCAAGGCCATGCGCGAGGTGTACTCGCCGTTCTCGGAGCTGCTTCTGATCGACTGCACGCACAAGACTAACCGGTGCGTTTCGGGCTTGTCCAGGATTTGTCCAGAACTGATTCATGTACTGACCAGGATTTGCTGTCGTGTGTTTGTGTCTCTGTGTACCACGTGTGTACGCAGGTATAATATCAACTTTGCACATTTAGGATGATAGAGGAGTTTGAGGAAGGGCAGCCAGCGCAACACTCTTGCTGGAGACGAATGGCGACTGGCACATGAAGCGTGCCGTCGCTCACTTCAAGCGCGCGCATCCAAACCATCACCGGCTGCTCGAAGTCATTGTGGTCGACAAAGACCTGAACGAAATGAAGGTGCTGCAAACCCAGTTTCCTGAAGTCTCAGCTGCCGGAGTACGGTCGCATCTCAGCTGACGACCACACAGCGATCGACCACCTGATTCACAACATGGTGTACGCCGCCTATTCTCAATATTACGACGACAACCGAGAGTCTCTGGCGCAGCTTTGCACGCGGCTCGGCTTTGATGCGGTATTTGCCTACATGGAGAAGAACTGGTACACGTGCCAACCGATGTGGGTGATGTACCGCTGCGCCAAGTTGGCGCACTACAAAAACCACACCAACAACCAGCTGGAGAGTTGGTTCGGCAAGCTGAAGCATAACGTCAGCGGCAGCACAAGATGACAAGGTGCATGGAGGAGCTGATCACAACTACCCGTCGGCGCGCGAACGAGTACGAGTACCGCCGCCTACGGCCAGGACGCTACGCGAACAGCAACTACGACGAGGAAATGAGGGCGGTTTTTTTACTTTGTCACGCACTACGTCGCTGAACAAGCGGAGCAGGAGTACGCGGCGGCGCTGGCAAAGCACCACGAGTACTAGTACTCGGCAGGCGACGAAGAGAAGGCAATGAACGTGGGGGGGAGGAGGTAAGCGGTACATCCACACCGTCAACACGACAGACTGGTCGTGCGACTGCGCGTTTGCCTTCTCCGTGAAGCTACCATGCCGGCATGCAATTGCCTACCGCAAACACCGCGGAGGACACGGCTCCCTCATCCCACTCACGAGGATTGACACAAGGTATGTGATGATCAAATAAAGCGATCCAGGATTCGCCCATGACTCGTCCATGTGTCATCCATGATTCGTCCATGTGTTAGTGAAATACTCACTGTGATGACCGTGTGTTGCATAGACAGATGGGTCGGTGAAGCGGCAGAGTTGCCAGCTGTCGACCGGGTCGCGTTCAACCCGTTCGCGGAAGACGAGGCTGTGCCGTCTCGTCGATCTGCTGCTGAGCGGTACGAGGATGCTGTGCGGGCGACTTATCTGATCTCAAGCGAGCTCGCAGACATCGACGATGACGATGAATTTAACGAGTACCTCTCCTTCGCGCTGATGCAGTGGCGCAGTGTGCGCCAGCGCAAGCGTACGTGTCTTGCTTCGGTGTTTGCGGAACGTGTCGTTCGCGTCGACGACACCGAAGATGCAGATGCCGAGCGTTATGCTGATGCTGACGTCGGAGTGGTGCCGGTAGAAACCTCGCAGGCGCATAGACTCTACTCAGGCGACCTCGGACACGTGCCTATGGTGGGTACAAGCCAGGTCGTGCTCGAGCAACCCGACGACATGATGCTGAGCACGACATATGAAGACGAGTTACGCGAAGTCGGTCCGTCTCAGGTCGACGACGCTTCGTCTGTTCTCGCCGACGATCCTGCTCACAGCCCGCTGCTCGATGAGAGCCCGCATCAGATCAAGAACCCGGAGCGGAAGCCTGCCGCACAAATCCTGGACGGGTACCGGACTGATCTTCGATCAGACATGGACGCGGCCGCGGCCCAACCTGGACCTGACACGGACGAGTCACGGACGGATCCTGGACCAGACATGGAGAGGTCCCGGACGGATCCTGGACTAGGCATAGACGAGGCTACCGCGCATCCTGCGGCGGCTGCCACCACTCGTGTCGACTACACCTTTGGGCCGGAGCTCGCCGCAGATGACGACGGTGACGATGACTTTGAAGCTAAGGGGTCCGTGCCGATACGCCTAAACCCAAAGGCGGGCAAGACGGGGCAACCGCGAACGGACCGTAAAAAAGTCGAGTCGGCTGAAAAACAGGATCGAGTGCGCCTCAACGCGTCTGAGGTTGCGAGACGCAAGAGTGGCGAGGTCACGCTCCAGCAACTTGCCTACGCGCTGGACGCAGAATGGCCGTCATTGGACGAGACCGCGCGGCGGCTCGAATGCATCTCGTCAAATTTGTTGGCGCCATCAACAAGCGGCCCAAGTACGTGCGAAAAGCCAACGCGGTGGTCAACGTGGACGCATTGTACTTGCTTCCCAAGAAGCTTCTCGCAGCCTGCGTCGACGTTCTCCCTCTTGCAAACGTCTCAAGCGAAGCGATCTCTGCATCGAGCCAGAGCCAGAGTCATGACCAGAGCCAGCCGAGTGAGACACCGCCAAGCCAGTGCAAGAGATCGTGTCCACCACAGGTGTCGGCTCCTTCTCCAGGCACCAGGGTGAGACCAGGCAGAGAGTGGCGAACATGATCTACGAGTGCAAGTGCGGGACGGCGTTCGTGAAGTGAATGCTCGAGGACGTGGCATGTGCGATGCCGGCTGGCGAGCAAGCGGCTGCCCGCGATTTTGGCGATCCAGATCTCGTCCATGTATCCAAAGACGTACTTCCAGGATTCAGCGTCAACAACCACGTTTCGGCTCCCTACCGCCTGCGACCGCCCATGTGGCTTATCAATGCAGCGATACAACCGCTTTGCGAGCGGCTGCAGCAAGTAGACCCGACGGTGCGGTACGTGGGCATCTTTACGGGCAAGCTGTCATGTGCACGCGGGGCTCGTGTGACTTTTCAGCCGGAGTTGTTGGATGTGATTACGGCTGCTGTGACGGGCGGTGTGGTGAAAAAAGTGCTGATGCCGGTGAACTACGGGAACACCACTGGTGCGGTCTTGTCATCGACGTGATGGGGAATTCGATCCGCTAGTACGACTCACTGAACGGACGGGCATACGAGACGGCGCTCGGCCTTGCAGCGCGCACCCTGGCGGATGAGGTGCTTCCCGCGTTCGGCGTCGTGGCAGTCAACAGCCGGCTACAGTATGACAGCTACAGTTGCGGGTTCTTTGTGGCGATGAACTTTTGGCGCTCTGTTGACAGCAGCGCGCCGGACGACTTGTCGCTGCACTCGTGACTGGCACGCCGCTTCGACTTTCTTCGCTTTGTGTTCAAGGGCAACCTGGACTAGCGTCGTGCGCGCGCTCTTTGGCGGTCACTTTGGTTCCTACTCTACTTTCTCGAATGCAGCTTCAAGTAGCGGCGTGCGTGCGTGTGTTGGTACGCAGACGTGAGCGACTTAGGTATACGAACAAATTTGATGTGTTGCGTCGTTCTATAGTGTGTGCTCGTGTTCTTGCGAGTGAATGGTGTTGCTGTGATTGATTAGTGCTCTACGCTTGTTGGTGTCACGTGGCTGTACGTGCGCCTTCTCCGCATGCGCGCAGTGCTCTGCACGAAAGCGTGTTGGGTGCGGTGGATGTGCTGGCGTTGCTTCGGTTGGTTCTCTACACTATGCGGAGATCGTGGCGCTCGTGCTTGCAGTTCTACTGCACACACGAGCGCTGAATGCGGCGAAATCGACTAAGTCAATGAGATCATGGACGAGTCCTGGATTCCGAAACCTGGACAAGACTTGGAGAAATAGTAAATTACACGCCATATGGTGGCGATGTAATTTACAAAATCATACTTTTAACGCCCTTTCGCATACATTTCGTATGTCTTTCAATATATTTGAGAGGTTATCGTTTTGTCATGAAATCATGTATCAGTTCTGGAAAATACATGGATCAAACATGTACAGGCTTTTTGGTTCTAATGAAATCATTGACTGAAGCACCAGCCAATAAAATACCCACTTGGATTAGATACCCTTCTCGGAGCACTGTAATTTACCGTTCAACGGGCTGAAATGAATGGCTCTGCCAAGGCGACCAACCCTATGGCAGCAAACGCTCAACGTCTACTCCATAACCGCAATTGAGCGTATAAAACGTTGATGTGTAAATTACCCTTGGCGCGTCAAAAATTTGAAATTTTCATGGATAGCTGAGGTGTTGTACACCCCTATAATACCGTATACTAGTACAAAATGGTAGACCCCGTTAGTACCGGTACCCTACAAATACGGTCGGACAAATAATAGTGAAGAAACCGAGGAAGCATTGCCAAAACAAACGTGCTGCCTGTCACGCACTGCATCATTCAACGCTAATTACAAACGTACGACCAAAAGTTATCGTTGCCAGCAGCTATGGTAAGTCCTGCTGAAAGCTTTCGCGTTGCGAATACTCGCGTAAGTTTTAAAAGCTTCGCTTGACACTTCGCGGCGGGCACCCGCCACTCGTTTTGCGTTTCCATTTGAGAATTCGCCGGGTCAAGAAAAGTCAAGCGAGCATCAAATACGGTGGACGTCACGTGACGTCGACGCGATGGGATCGGACAGCGACTTCGTGCCGGTCGAGTACTCCGAAAGCGACGAGGCATGGGAAACGGCTAGCGAGGACGGAAGGAGCGTGATGAGATCTAGGAAGTGACAACCAGCAAGTCAACGAGCCAAAGGTAAGGGCTGGATGTTCGTGATGGCATGTTTGGGGCATTTGGAATGACGCCGACGTGTGTGTGTGTGTGTGTGCAGGTCAACCGTCTCCGAGAGCGAAGAAGGCTCGGACAAGCGGACGCAAGGTGGGAGTGAAGCGATGAAAACTTCTGTAGACGAGTTGAGCGAACTGACGTGCTTGTGTTTGTGCACGCGTATATCTGTCTGTATATGTGGTCATGTGCGTGTGTGTGTCACTACGTAACGCAGGTGTCCGTTTGAGCGCGAGACAAGACATCGCAAAAGAGTAGGAGGCTTTCGTGGGTACACGACAGGCGGTGACTGGCGACATGGGAGGTACGAGCTATGCTGTGACACTGTGTACGGAAACACTTTCTATTTTGTTCGTGTTGTTCTGCGTGTGTTGTGTCTGCGTGTGTGTTCTCGCTTTCTTAGTCGAAAGATGGCGAATCGAGGACACTGACAACTCCGAATAGGAACTGGAAACCGAGAAGCTAACCGACCGGACGCCGAGCCGCCGGAGAGGGAAGACGTGAAACGAGCGCGTGGCCATTGTGCGGTCGACTCAAACGGTGGAGAACCTTCTTTCCGCATTCCCCAAGCTGCAGTACGACATTTGGGCAGAGCTCGAAGATGAGGTTGCGCGCTACGAGGATGTGCACCGCGTGGTCTTCCGTGTGCGCAGCTCTCGGCTCACTACAACCCACAACAGGTCGAACGCATGCTCTACAGCGACCGTAACCTCGCCAAATGTATCGAATGTACTACTCATGATGTCATCGTTCTGATTCTGCTTACATGCAGCAAGCCCAAGTCCACTCTGATCCCCAAGCGATTCGAGCACGTGTTCAAGAACTGCTTTTGCACACACGGATGCTACCAGAGTTCGCGAAGCGAGGGAGACCGCAACCAGTCCTCTCGATAACCAAGGTGCGTGGCGCTGTTTACGGCTACAGTGAAGAACGTGATTGAATCCCGTGGGGTGTTGTCGTGGAAGGTGGTAATCTCGCGCCAGGTCCGTGTCTTGACGATACAATGATAATGTGAGGAGTGTGCACGTACGGCTGACACGAAACGGTGTATGTCGACCAGACGCGCACACCCAGCCACGACACAAGCAACTGCGGATTCCCACGTTGGGGTGGAAGATCTGTCTCAAGACACTCCGGTGGTCAGTGAGGTGACACTCATGGCAGACACGAACGCTCCTACGAAAGTGATCGCATCCTACATTTCGAATGAGATCGGTGCGGAACGGATGAGATGCGTGGCTAAGAACATGGCAAGTGTAAGCGTGTCTTCCCACTCTCTCTTCAGGCAAGGACATCACGAACCAGCAAGTACGAAACCTGCTGCGCCGACTCACAGCCATTCAAGCGCTCGAAGAATGACTCTGGAGTCTGCTCCACACCTTCGTTCAGACTCCAGGCAACGACACCTTGCTCATCCAGGACCAAGTGGACGTGACCGTCGGCATTGTGCTGCAGACGGCAGCTCAGAAGGAATGCTTTGGTGAGACGGGTGACTCTCTAGTCATGGATTGGACCCACTCGACGAGCAACCTTGGCTTTCACCTCGGTACGAGCTCCCGATCTCAGAAAACGCTACCCTTAACAACGGTATTCGCCGGGCAACGCGAGGCGATACTAATTCTGTTCGTGTTGTGGTGCGTGATGCGCGTTGTGCAGGTAGCCTTCTCGTTACATCGGTCACTGACCGAGGAGTTCCTGTGATCGACTTTCTAGCCGCCAACAAGAAGCTGGAGACAATGCGGGCGATCCTGGACTTCTTCAAGAAAAAGAACACGCCGTGGCCGAACGTCAAGAGCGTCGTCATCGACAAGGACTACATCGAGTGGAGAGTTCTAGAAGACGTGTTCCCTGCAGCAAAAGTGCTGCTCTATCAGTATCATGCGGTTACGTACTGGAAGAAGCTCGTGCAGCGTCCTCAGTACAACCTCACTGTCAGCACCCGAGAGGAGCTGGTTGGGATCTTTGGAGAGATGGTGTTCGCATGAGTTGCTGACGCGATGAACCATATCTTGCCTTGGAAGAGGCAACCTGATACTTACTTGTTGTGTTGTACTGGTGTTGTTACTGGCAGTCGTTACATCAACGGATACGAGAGGGCGTACGAGGAATTTGCTGGTGCGCGCAAGCGGAAGTGCCCTGAGCTGCTCGAGTACTTCACCAAGAACTGGAAGAACAGCTCCGACATGTGGGCCACCCACCTACGCTCACACTACTTTTCTGCGGAGAACTCGACTACCAACCGGTCGAGGCGCACTGGCATCAGCTCAAGGTCATGACAGGACGCAAACCAACCAGTGACAGATCGGTGACAGGAATTCTGCTGCACCAAGCTGGTATCCTCCGCCAGCTTGAGCAAGTGCTCACCCGATACGCAGTGAAGGCAAGACAGGTGGACACGATTCCCCATTCCCTGCAGTGCGTGTCTGGCGTCGTGGGCGGCTTTGCGTTGGAGAAGCTCATGAGTCAATGCGAGCTTGCGACGACCCGGTTGAAGGAGGCAACGCTGCAACAGCCCGACGGACCGCAGAGGTTTCGCTGAGAGATACTTGCGCTAGGGCTGAGGTACGCGGTCAATGACCTCGAGTGGGATTGCACTTGTGCGTTCTTCACTTCGGCTGGGATCCCGTGCAAACACATCATGAGTGTTGCGCGAGATGGACACCGGTTCAGCCAGCTTCTACGATCGTCGATCGCGCTCCGATGGTCACTTGAAGGAGCGGCAAAGATCGCGGGTGCCGTCGCAACCATGCTGGCGTCTATCAACGTAACGTCGATGGTGGCAAGAGTTCGAGGCCACACAGCAACGTACGGGCCAGTAGCGACGCTAACGACTGGTTCAGCAACGCCGAAGAACATCCCAGTCACCATCAGCACTACCGTGGAGTGGGCTCTTCGCACACCGGATATCGAGACTGTGAAGTCGATCGTCGACGCGTACCATCTTGCTCTGACGGAGAGCTTCCTCGCAAGTCGTCAGTCAAGACGAAGCGCGATCGCGTCAACCCCGCACACTACGACTACAACTTTGCCATCCCAAGACGCTAGTGATAAAGCAGGAGTTTGCAGTCGCCGACGAAGTCAAAAAGCAGGATCGAGCGCAGCTTCTGCATGCACATTATGCAGACAAAGATGGCGACAACAAATGGGCCACTGAACAACCGAACGGCGACGATGAAATCTTGCTCAGCATCTAGCCGGACTTGGCGTGGTTCTCAAGGTAAGTGTTGCGAAGCTGCTACTGGAGGTCTCGCGTTGCTGAGTGTTAGCGTTGCGTCGAGTGGTTTGCCGTTGCTATCTACAGTGACGTCAGAGCTCACTTGTGTGGTGTGCATGCTGTCTAACTCGTTCTTCCGCTCCCTGCCGGCTTATACGTGCAGAACTTATGGAACTACTACGACGCTAAGAAGATGTGCGCCGCGTGCGTGGCCGGCTGCGAGTGGCTACGACAAACTGAGGGAATCAGAACGGGAAACAACGACCGATTCGACGTTCTATCCAGCTGTTCGCGGTGGAGGCCTCCTGCGAGTTCGCCTCCACGGCGACGCTACGAAAGATCACCTTGCGCATGGCGAATGAGGTGCTCGCAAAGTTCACGACATCGGCATTGACCACGCAGTTCAGGGTGCTCTCCAATTCGCAAACGTTCCTATTTCGAGAAATCGTCAGCTACGCTGCACGTAGTGAGATGCTGAAGGACGTGGTCGTGAACTCGTGCTGCCAGCTGATTTGCGACAACAATCTGCGCAGTCTTCTCGTCAGCGCGTACGCCTTCGCCGGTGGCACGCCGCCCAGCCCGAGACATCGAAGGTCTACTGACGCGCTCGTTGCAACTGGAGATGTGATTGACATCTCCACCGTCCAGTACGTCGTCATGCCCGTGCACCTCTTCGGTGTGCACTGGGATGTTGCAGTTGCGCGATTGAACTATCCGGACACGATTACGTGTGATCTCTACGAACCGTTCGCTCAACTGCAGCTGAAGGGCGATCCGGAAGACACGTATCGCAAGAATTTGCTGTCATACCTCAAGCACTGGCACACTGCGTGCGGAGTCGACGCTCCGTTTCCGCGATCGGCAATCAACTGGTGTTCCAAACCAATGCAGCCGGATGGCGTCTCCTGCGGCGTTCTTGCTGTGGGGTTTGTGTATTCCTCCGTTGCCGACTTCACTGACCGCCACACCTCAGCAGTCGTGACTCCTGTTGCAGTGAGCATCATGCGATCGAGGATGATATGGATGCTTTTATGCGCAACTGTACAAGTCGAGAGGCGGAGAAGGATCCAGTACTTCTGGAGGCACTCGTGAAGCTCCACCACAGTCGTGTGATGAAGTGGCACGCGTTTCCGGGGAGCCAAGGGGAGAAAGCCACGGGCTGGGCGCTTCCTCTAGGCTCGGTTGGTCAGTACCTCACAAAACGTTCCCTTTTGGTCCTTTGGAGCTGAAGGGTCGATGGACAGCGTAGCTGGCCGTCTACCAACACTCTTTTCGGGCACACCTGGGACGTCCTCGCTTGGATCGACTTTACACTCGCACACACAGGTAGATATGTACGCAGTCAAGATCTCAGGGGCTAGCACATTTGTCGATGCTAGAGGGCCCCTTCCTCTACCAGACACTTGGTCGACGGCCTGGCTGTTACGCCTGGCCGGACCTCTTGATCAACGCCTGGCAACTCGCGCACAGGCGGATCTCAGTCGGCAGGATGAAGGACACTGTTGTCCACTTCAATACGCCTGACAAATCCACTCAGGTCACTCCTCTGGGCACTCGGCTTCCTTAGCCGGCCCAGCTACACCCTTCATTCCTTGTTATGAAACTCCACCGGGCTGACCCCTTACAGCAGTCGCACAAGCGTGTATGGGCACACGATATGAACTACCGGCTTGGCGTCGCCAAGACCCCGATATATTAAGGGCTCAGCCCCGTTACACACTCACTCGCACTAAACTTTGCAGACATCTATATTTTCAGCCGCTTCATACTCAGATGTTGACTGTTAACTTCACGCCAATCCGAACAGCATGAGCGCGGGTATTCCGCCAATCATCGATTTGCAGGCACACACAAGAAAGGTTCGCATTTTGTTGCTTTGCTTCTGCGGTCACTATGTTAGGATCATCGTACAATTACGTGATGAGACATTTTTGGTTTCGGAAATTCCAACAATGCAGCAGCAAAGCGCGCAAAGAGCACTGCGATTTCCGCATGTGTACCAGTACAGGCTTTTAGCGACAGAGCGAGGATGTGTATGAGTTAAGCTCACAGATTTAGTAAAGAGAATTGTTTGATCACGTAATGATATCAAGTTGGTCATTTCTCGTTCTCTAATGAAATTAGGAGTAATTTGTTGGTCTGTGACTTCGAAATAGTGAAATATTGTGTGTGATAAATTACAAATTGTATTGATCAACAATGAGCTGAAAAACAGCAAAAAAGCAAAGAAAACGTCTCGGTTGGCATTGTCTAAAAAATGATTTAGAAAACAAGAGACAATTATAGGACCAATTCTGAATGCGATAAAACCGTTGTCTGAATCTGATGTCTTAATCTTGACGATCTCCAGAGGAGACATTGTCAGAAGGGGAAAAATGGCCACCACCGCGGCTCTCAAACTTGTGCTCGTGTTTGGCGCGAGCGCGTCGGCCACAGCCGCGCTGTGTGCTCTGCTGCTGCAGCGCGTGCGGTCGCATGACGATCCGTCGGCTGCGCTCGACCAGCTCTCGCTGCGCAGCTTCTCGTCTCTCACCGAGTTGCAGCGTTCGCACGCGACGTTTGCGCGCATCTTCGCGCTCGAGTTCCCGCTTGCGCTGCTCTGCTTCGCGTGCATTTACACCATGAAACAGGTGCGTTGAACGTGCGTATCGTCCGGCATGGTGGTACAATGACGCAGGGGACTAAGCCACGCTACTGTCGAGCCTACAGACGTTTGCAATTCCAGGTTCAGCTGTGCTCAACCTGTTCGCTGGTGCGATTCTGCCGCTGTCCGTCGCCTTCCCGCTCGTGGCCGTGCTCACAGCGCTCGGTGCGTCAAACTGCTACCTCCTGTCGCACTTCCTGGCGTCCGAGAGCGTCGTCGCCGGCGTATGCGAGCGTGTGCTGCCAGGCAAACTGCCGCAGCTGCGTGCCCAGCTGGCGCACTCCCAGGCTGCTGGCGAACTCTTCTACCTCTTGCTCTTCCTGCGCGTGTTTCCCTTCTCGCCCAACTGGTTTCTGAACCTTGCGAGTCCGTGGCTCGAAGTGCCGCTCCGGCTCTTTACGCCGTCGGTCTTCCTTGGGCTAATGCCGTACAACTTCCTCACGGTCCAAGCCGGCGCGACGCTCTCAACGCTCGCGAGCACGAGTGACATGCTCGCTCCCAAGACGCTCGGCTCGCTTGTGCTGCTCGCGCTTGGGCTGCTCGTACCGGCGCTGCTCAAGAAGCGCCAGTCGAGCAGCAACGACAAGACGACAGCCACGGGCCAAGCGGAAGTGACGGAGGAGCTGAAGAAGACGAAGTAGGGAAGACGTGCGGGGACGTCTGGACATAGCTCCTCGGACGCACCTCTGAAATTGAAGTCCGTAGCGAGCTTGCGAGTAAGTGAAAATCTACCATCTACTGGCAAGCTGGTAAAATTGCGCCAGATGGCCGATTTTCTTTTCCCACTTTTCAGATTGAGAGAACGAAGGCTGGCTCGTCATGGCCACCGGCGGTCGCGTGCGCAAGGAGCTGGACGAGTGCCAGCGCGACTCGCACGTCTCCGGCGTCATCGCAGTCGCACGATCGCCCGCCGACCTCTCGCAGCTGCAGGGTGCGGTGTGTCTCGCGTCGTTGGTCGCCCGAGTGTGCTCACTCTTCCTGACACTATTCTTTCCCCACTCTCTCTCCTCACTCTCTCTCTCCTTCTCTACCAGGCACGCTCCAGGGTCCACCCGGAACGCCGTACGAAGGCGGCGTGTTCCAGCTTGAGATCGTGATCCCTCCCAAGTGCGTCTCTACGTGCGATGACTAGCAAGTGACAGAGTAAGTCCCCAAAAGAAGGAGGAGGAGCTGACGTGACACTCGCTTTCAGGTACCCGTTCGAGCCGCCCAAGATCCGCTTCGAGACCAAGATCTGGCACCCGAACATCTCGTCTCAGACGGGCGCAATCTGTCTCGTGCGTGCAGCTGCGCTTGGCGACAGGAGAGAGCGCTTGTGCTAACACTTCCTCACTCTGTGGTGGTGGCTGCGTCCAGGACATTCTGAAAGACCAGTGGTCGCCAGCGCTCACGATCAAGACGGCGCTGCTGTCGATCCAAGCGCTGCTGTCGGCCGCAGAGCCAAGTGACCCGCAGGTTAGTGTCTGGGCGCTTGTGGGTGTGGTAGGGTAGTGGTAGTGTGACGACAGCGAGGACTGGAGTTCACGATGGCGTCGTCACGCTGACTCATTGATTCAGGACGCCGAGGTCGCCAAGATGTACCTGGACGACTACGACCAGTTTGTTAGTACTGCGCGCTTCTGGACCGAGACGTACGCGAAGGAGCGGTCGACAGACGAGGCGGCCGTGGCGCGACTCACCGACATGGGCTTTCCAGCTGTGCGTAGTGGCTGCTGTCCACTCTTCTCTCTCTCTCTCTCTCTGCTGCATCTGTTGGTGTCTCTGAGAACCTGTGCTGTCTCTTGATGGCCACACGACAACCTTCGTTCCGTATCCATCCATAGGACCAGGCGAAGGCAGCGCTGCTGGCGTGTGAAGGCGACGAGAACGCAGCGATCGAGAAGCTGCTGAGTAGCATGTGAGGAAGGCGCTGGGAGCGAGAGTGACAGGCGCTTCTTCCGTCACGCCACCAGAACGCCAATCAACAACAGTACGAGCTTCCAAGCCAACGGATCACCCGCCACTCCAACACACAACACCCAGAGTACTCACTCTCCACCACAACGTCATCTCTCCATCGCTCACGGCTTCTTCTCCTTACTCTTTGTCGTGCGACCAACAGTCATCCCCGTCACTTTGTCGTCGAGTTTCTTCTTCAAGAGCTTGCGTTTGTCGGCACTGAGTGGCTTCGAAGCAGTGGCTTTGCTCCGCTGTTGCTGCTGGAACTGCGTGCGCTCGAACGTCCGCACAGCGTCGCCGCAGCCGTGGGCCTCTGGGAGCCCGTGCTCGTAGCAGAACTTGAGCTTGCAGAACTTGCACACACTGCCCATCACACCGACGCTCTGCCGACAGCGAGCAGCGCTCTGGAACGAGCACTTGGTGCTGCTCTTCGCCTGTCGCGCGAGGAACTCGAGCTCGTCTTCGCCGTCCTGGAACGCGTCGACGGGCGCAGGGGCTGGAGCTGCAGTCGGTGCGCCGCTCTTCTTCTTGGTCTTCTTGTTCGCACTCTTGGTCGATGGCGGCGGTGGTGGTGGCTGACGGCCCATTCTCTCGAGGTGCAGCGCCTTCAGCAGCGCATTCGCAGACTCTGTTGACGCCGCCTTCTCCTCTTCTTCTTCATTATCGTCGCTCGAGCTGCTGCTGTCGCCTGCCATGAGCTGGAACACGCTGGCTGTCGGCTTGCGACCGTCAGCGTCCGCTCTGTCGTCACCATCGCTCGCTGCATCCGACTGGTCGTCGTCCGCTTCTGTTGTTACGACAGCGGTGGATGGGTCGTCTGTTCCATTAGACTGCAAAGACGTCGGCTGTTCGACAGAGTTGCTGTCGTTTCTTGTCAGCGGCTTTGCGACAGCTACAGTCTTTGTCGCCTTCTTCTTCACTGCCGACGACGCCTTTGCGTTCAGCGCACGCGACGGCTTTGTCGACAGCTGAGCCTTCACCTTCGTCGTCACGTTCGACAGCGGCTTCGCTTCTGTCGCAGCAGCTGCCGACAGTGTGGCCGACAGTGTTGCTGACCCACGCACGAGGTCTTCATCAAGGTACTCTTGCGCGCTCCGGTACTCGCCAAAGTCTTCAAAGTGCGTAACGAGCGCATCCAAGAACTTGTGCGCGCGGATCGTGTCCGTGTCGCACACGACAGCCACGTGTCGCTTCGCACGCGTGATCGCAACGTTCATGCGCCGGTCGTCGGCGAGGAACCCGACCTGCTTGGCGTCGTTCGAGCGCACGAGACTCATCACGACGGCTTCTTTCTCGCACCCCTGGAAGCCGTCGACCGACCGGATCTCGAGCTTTGGGAACGCACCAAGCAGCAGCGCCTTGAGCGCTTGGACCTGCTTGTTGTACGGCGTGATGACTGCGATCTCTTCTGGCTTGAGCCCAGCGTGCAGCAGTGCGCGCACGTGCTTGTCGACGACGCGCGCTTCGCCTTCGTTCGATTTCGACAGCTGTGCGAGGTCGCTCTTGTCGTTCTCCCCTAGTCGGTCCTCTTCGAGCCCACACCCGGCCGTGTCGAGCAGCAAGAGCGTTGCATTGAGAAGCTCATCGTCTGGTGCGATCGCAACGTGCGGCAGTTCGTGCAGCCTCCGTGTCGCGACGCCTTCGAAACTCTCGAGCGCTCCGTCGTACATGGCGTGGGAGCTCCAGTCGCTGATGCGCGCGTGCATCCGGTACTGCGTCGTGAGCATCTTCACGACGCTCTGCGTGCTCGCGAGTCGCGTGACGCGGTCAAAGAGCGTGAGCTCGAGTCCGTCAGCGGCTGCACGCTTCGACTTGATCGTCGGTGGGAGCTGCTTGTGGTCGCCTGCGAGCACACACCGCTTCGCTTTGAGGATCGGGACCCAGCACGACGCTTCGAGCGCTTGTGCGGCTTCGTCAATCACGACCAAGTCGAACGTCGCGTCTTTCAGCAGCTTTGAGGCCGCGCCGACGTTGGTCGCGAACACCACGTCGCTGTGCTTCACGAGCTCCGCGACGACCTTGTGCTCGCGCTGGCGCACGTCTTTCCGGTTCGCTTTGAGGTCGCGACGGAGTGCGAACCGGACGCTCTTGTCGCGCGTCTTGCTCAGCTGCGTCTGCATCGCTGTCATCTCTTTCCGGATGTCGTTCACGATCTCTGTCCCGTCCGCAGCTGCGATCTTGGCGTCAAGACAGTGCCGGAGCACTGCTGGTAACAGCCGCGCAGGGTGTCCGACGCGTGTGAGGCGGAGCGTCCGGTCGACGCCCGCGAGTTTCTCGAGGACGTTGTCGACTGCAATGTTGGACGGCGCACACACGAGGACTTTCAAGCCCATCGTCTTGACCGCCTGAAGGAGCAGTTCGACGACAGTCGTGGTCTTGCCTGTGCCGGGCGGTCCGTGGATCAGCGCGAGGTCTTTCGACGCGAGCGCGAACTGGATCGCTCCGAGCTGCGACGCGTTCAGACCCGTGTTGAACGGCGTGATCGCTGGCAGCGGGTTCCAACTCGGCGCCTTGCTGGAGAACACGCTGTCGGAGGCCGCCAGTCAATCAGTCAGCCAGTCAACGAATGAACAACACACACACGCCCGTCAGTCCTTCCCCCACTCCATAGCTGGGTTGGCTCACGCAACTCAGCCAGCTGTCACTCGACGTACACGTCGACGACTGCTTGGGCAGCGCCATAGTCGAACTTGGCGAGTTGGTCGAGTGCACTCGAGAGCTTGGCGAACGTCGCGTTGTTCACGAGCCGGTCGAGCGTTACAGTGTCGTGACTCGCGAGCAGCTCGTCTTCGTCCACGTCCTCGTTCTCGCCGAGCGCGATGGAGATCGCAGTCTCGTCCACGCGCGCGACGATGCCTGTCGGGTACGTCCCAGCTCGGCCACTGCTTGTGGACGTCGCATCCGAGCGTTTGCGCAGTCGGATCTGCACCAAGTCACCGACTGTGAACTGGTGCGGCTTTGGCGCAATCGGCAGTGTGAACTGCAGCAGCGAGCGGCCGAAGAGCGCAGTCGAGCGCTGTGACAGTCGCAGATTTACGAGCACGTTCGGGTTGAGGCGGTCGTCGAGCGCCGCGAGCTCCTGCTGCGCGAGCGCGAGCTCCTCGTCACGCTCGCGCGCAAGCAGCTGCCGTGTAGTTTCGACCCATCGCTCGAGCGGCACCACCGCGAGCGGCTTGGGCGTGCGAGGAGCAGTGGAGGCGGATGATGACTTGGACGGCATTGGAGAGCTTTTGAATTATGGATTGAACACCGAATTTTAAATGCGCGTCATTAAACGCGATCTTCCCGCAGTATCGATCTTCCTCCTCCAAGCGCAAGTATCCTGAAGATGGCGACCGAAAGGCTCATAGCACTCGGACTCGGGTTGCTGCTCCCAGGCTTGGGCACCACAGTCTTTGAGGTCGTCACTACACTCCGCGACGTCGCGTCAACTGTGCGTGGGAACCGCCTCAAGTGCGCGCACGTGGTCGAGCGCGTCGAGTTCCTGTACAGCGAACTCGCGCGGATCCAGGACGCCAATGTCCTCGAAGGCAACGCAGTGCTGCCAGAACTCGCGAAAGTGATCAATGCGTTCGTTCTGTTTATGCGCGAGCACGCTGCAAAGCGCGCGCTATCCCAGTACTTTGCGCGCCACGACGTCGACGCACGCATCCTCACGTTCCACAGCGACGTCGACATGCTCTTCCAGATGCTCAACATGGTGCACATTGCAGCCGCAGCCGAGTGGCGCGTGCGGTTCCAGGAGAACCAGGAGCGCGACCGCCGGAGCATTGAAGAGACACTTGCGAACACGCACCTGCTCTTGGCAGAGTATCGTGGTCGCGGACTCATGGAGGCGCTCATGGCGGTCCAGTTTGCGATCCAGAACGCCAACGGTCCGAACAATACACGGCAGTTGACGCAGGCTGACGTGGCGCTTCTCCAGCGCACGCTGGTCGCGATGGCGGCACAGGCGAACGTAGCGCTTGAGACGCTTCCGCCATGGTACGTCCCAAGTGGCGACGTGACGTTCGAGTCCGATTCGTTCGCAGTCGGGACGTTCGGGTCGGTGCATTACGGCAAGTGGAACGGTACAGCGGTGGTGGTCAAGCAACTGCTGCTCGTGAGCGAGCAAGCAGAGCAGAGCTTCTTAACTGAAGCGACGATCTGGCACACGCTCAACCACCCGCACATTGTGCGGCTCTATGGCGCGTGCCACAAGTCGACGCCGCTCTTCTTCGTGTGCGACCACGCACCACACGGGAACTTTGTCGACTTCTTTCGTGGTGAAAAGGGAACCGAACGTGTGCAAGAGCAGCTCTGGCAGCGGTTCTACGAAGCGGCGCTCGGACTCGAGTACTTGCACACTCAGAAACGGGTCGTGCATGGCGACCTCAAGTGCAACAACCTCCTCGTGGGCGAGAAAGGGACGGCCAAGCTCTGTGACTTTGGCTTCTCGTTCATCCGGAGCGAGTCGAAAGCGCTGAGTAAGAAGGCGCAGACCGACGCGATCCGCTGGAAAGCGCTCGAGTGCATCGAAGACGGGACCCACAGCGAGCGGAACCCGCTCTTCCAGTCCGACGTCTACGCGCTCGGCATGTGCATCATAGAGGCAGCGAGCGGCGAGACGCCGTGGAACGGGTGCGACGACGCGACGATTTACAAAAGGCTCTTGGGTGGACACGGCCACAAGCGTCCTGACGGCTGCTTCACGGACGACCAGTGGCGCGTGGTCGCGCACATGACTGCGATCAAGGCAGTCGAGCGCATTCCGCTGAAAGATGCACTCGTGGAGCTGCGTCGGCTCGCTGACGAAGAAAAGGAAGCGGTGGAGAGATCAGCGACTGCGAGACACGAGTGTCCTCGATGCCACTTTGTGACTACTGGGCAGGAGTGTTCTCAGTGCCACTTTGTGGCTATCGGACACGTGAACTACTGCAGCCACTGTGGTGCTGCTTTCCAGAACAAGGGCTGACGAGGCCTGAACTGCTGAGACCGATGTGATTCTTGTATTTCTTGTATTCTGCGTGAACCTCCGCAAGTCATTCTCACGGTAAGAAGGATGACGAAGAAACAACTGCGCTTTATCTTGCGGCAAGTCGAGCTATCGTCAGCCGCCAGTGACTTGCTGCTAGCGCCACAGCAACACTTGCCCAGATCGCTTTCGCACGCGACACACTTGGCCGTCACGATCCATCGGCGTAATGTATCGCTACCTTTCTACTGCTGCATAATCGCACCTGCTACCTCATTCTCCAGCTCTCTCATCACTTCGAGCGCTCTGTCCAGCGACCACCGGTTCGCCAAATCGAAAGCAGTCATGCCCATCACCAGTTCCCACTCGCGATCCGTGAAGATGTCGCCATCCGGGCGAGGGTAACAGTCACCGTCGAAAATCGCATCTATCGTCTCGTCGTCCGACTTCATCCCCCACGGAACGTTGCCTGTCTTTGCCTCAATGATGCTCATGCCGAGTGAGAACACATCTGATGCGAACGTCGGCCTTCCAGCCAGTCCTTGCTCGAAGATGCACTCGGGTGCTTTCCATCGCGCCGAGCTCGGCTGCTCTTTCAGGCTCTTGCCGATCGACAGCATCTTGATGTAGCTAAACCCGAAGTCGCACAGCTTCGCCAATCCGTCGTCGCCCACGAGCAGGTTGCTGCACTTGATGTCAGCGTGGACAACTCGCTTGCTGTGCAGGTACGAGAGTCCCTGCGCCGCCTGGCGGAAGAGCTCCCACAGCTTACCCTTGTTCTCGCTCTTGTACAAGTAGTCGACAAAGTTGCCTGCTTTTGCGAGCTCCGAGACGAGAAATATCGGCGAGCCCACGTAGCAGCTTCCGAACAACTTCAGCACGTTCGGGTGCGACAACTGGTGCCAGATCCGCGCTTCCTTGAGGAAATCCTTCTGCGCGTCCGGTCCGTCGACGAAGAGCAGCTTCACGCAGACTTCGGCCGCTTCAGCGCCTCGCTTCCCCTTGAACACGTCTCCGAAACCCCCCATGTCGAACGGAGCCTCCGACATCTCAATGTCGTCACGCCGAACAAACCAGTCTTCGACATCCCACTCAAAAACATCCGTGATGACGTCCGGGTTCACTAGCACGCGTTTCAGCAGAGCCACGAACTCCTCTGGGTTGTTGTGACGCTCGATCTCGAACCGGATTTCCAGCACGGCTTCCTCAACTTCGGCGGACGACAGGTCACGAATGATGGCGCCGCTCGTCTCCAACGTCTCCAACAGCTTACGCTGCTTCTCAACGTCCGGTGCCTCGTACTCCTTCCACTCGTTCATCTCAGGAGCGTCGCTCAGCCCAGCGTCCTGGAACACAATGTCGATCGACGAGTGGAGACGCCGGACGCCTTCGCGGACCAGACGACTCGCAGCGATGCGCTGCAGCGCCTTCTTCTTGGAGAACTTCTTGAGGAACCGAAACACGTTCCCGATCGTCGCTGAGAAGCGGGCTACCAGCTTCGGGCGCTCGTTGAGCTCCGACGCGTTGGACGTCTTCAATGCGGAACGGAGGAACTGCAGCCGAGCGACCAGGCGCTTGACAAGCGACTCGCTCTCGCGCATCTCGTGCGTGAGGTTCCCGACGCGCTCGAGCGTCTCAGTGACCGTGAGCGACGCCCCTGCTAGCAGGCGCGCGTCAATGTCTTGCGACGGATCTTCCTTGACTGGAAGTGGTCGTGGAGAGAGATGTCTTTGGGTCTTGATTTGTCCGGTCGAGTGCTTGGCCCGAGGCGATGCACTCGATATCACCTCCATGTCCTTCGCGACCTGTTCTGGTGTTGCTGCCACTGACTCGTTCGTCATGACAGGCTGCTCGAGAGCCTCGATCGAGGCAGAGACTGGCGAAAGGTGCTGCTCGTGCTTGGTCTTATCGCTCAACTCGGTACTCGGATGCTTGAGCGTCGACAAAGCGAGAACATCCATCACCGTCAGCACTCTGTCCAGCGACCACCGCTCCATCGGATCGAACGCAGCCATGCCTTCGATCAGCTCCCATTCGCGATCGCTAAAGACGCCATCTGGACGTGGCAGTCTGCCCTTGTCGAAAATCACATCAACGATCTCATCGTCCGACATCGCTCCCCACGGAGCATCACCGGTCACCGCTTCAACGATACACATGCCGAACTCGTACACATCCGACTCGAACGACGGCGTTCCATCGGAGCTCAGCAGCAACTCTGGCGCTGTCCACGGAAGTGTGCGTGGTGTCTCGAAGTGG
The DNA here is from genome assembly GCA_023333755.1 of Globisporangium uncinulatum. NCBI lineage: Eukaryota > Oomycota > Peronosporomycetes > Pythiales > Pythiaceae > Globisporangium > Globisporangium uncinulatum. The sequence goes on from JAASFJ010000288.1 coordinate 25,297, forward strand.
CCAAGCGCGTGCACTGCACTCCGGACGCCGTCGAACCCAAAGTCCGCGATCTTCACCACGCCACTATCCGATACCAGGATGTTCGCACATCGCAAGTGGCCGTGGACGACCTTGTTCTCGTGCAGATACGCCAAACCCTTCGCAACTTGGAGAAGCAGCTGCCACCGCTCAGCACCTTCCACTGCATGCTTGTCGATGAACTTGAGCAGATTCCCTTGGTCGGCGTTCTCGAGCACCAAGAAGGCTCGCTGCCCAATGTGCGACGCACCGTACAGCTTCAGCACGTTCGGGTGCTCCTGGTGATCGTACCACAGATCCAGACTGCGAACGAACGAGCGGTGCGAATACCCGCCTCCCAAGCCGTGCACCAGTAACACCTTCACTGCGACCGACTTCTCGCCGGAGCTGCCACGACGGTCGTTACGCCACACTCCGATGTACACTGATCCGAACGTCCCGTCGCCTTCGAGCATCGCTTCATCGTACTGCACCTCGTAGCCTGGAATGAACCAGCCTGGTACACTCACGTCTTCGTCACTGCCACACCACATCGACACTTTCTCAAACGCAGCCGAGACGAGTGCTGAAGTCGACACAGACGCAGACTGCTCCACCTCAAGCTTGAGCAGCGTCAAGGCTTCCTCTCGCGCGCTCTGGTCCGGCAGAATCTCCGACAAATTGCGGGCGTCCTCGAGCTGCGACTGAAGCTGCGCGTCTCGAATCGCCAAGCACGCGTCCCATGAACTGCTCCAGTCCGAGCTCTCGTTCTCTGCTGAATGCACCTGACGACCGAGAGTAGCCAGTCGTTGCCGAAGCGACTCGACTTCGCTCAGAAAGTGCCGGTTGCTCGCGATCCGACCGAAGATGTTGGTAGAGAACGAGTGCTGCTGCTTCAGCATCCCAAGTAGCTGCGTGTAGACTTCGTCGAGGAGGCTAGAGACGTACTTTGTTCGCTGAAGCTTTCCACTAGCAGCCGACCGCGTCACACGAATCAAAAGAGTCACCAGGAGCCTGAGCACCTGTCCGTTCTCGCGCTTCTCCAGACACATCTGCTCCATGTAGCGCTCCATCGCTGCAATCGCTGCATCTCGGCGATCACCGGACTCTCCAAGCGCTTTCAAGAGCATGTCTGCTTCCAAAAGTGGCACTGGCTGCTCGTCATTGTATCCTGCTTGGGAGCTGGCTTCTACAGTGGAGTGGTTGCGTGACCTCCCATCGACACTTGGTATTCTGAGCGCCGTATCACCAATCACGACTTCAGCCGCAGGTCGCACTCGCGTCGCAGTGCGAAGTTTTTCGCGAGTGTGCTGCGATACCAACACCGCATCCTCATTTTGCGGCACGTTGGGGCTATCGTCGGGTGGTAGCGGAGCGCCGCAGTCGCCGCAGAACCGCTTGCCCGGCGTCCTTGGGCAAGTCGCGCACTTGGTAGGCGTCAGGTGAAGCTGCGCCAGCGCCTGCTCCGTCTCCAGTTCTCTCATCACTTCGAGCGCTCTGTCCAGCGACCACCGGTTCGCCAAATCGAAAGCAGTCATGCCCATCACCAGTTCCCACTCGCGATCCGTGAAGATGTCGCCATCCGGGCGAGGGTACCCGTTGCCGCCGCGTATCGCATCGACAATCTCGTCGTCCGACTTCATCCCCCACGGGACGTCGCCAGTCTTCGACTCAATGATGCTCATGCCGAGTGAGAACACATCTGATGCGAACGACGGCTTTCCGGCTGGGCCTTGCTCAATCAAACACTCGGGTGCTTTCCATCGCGCCGAGCTCGGCTGCTCTTTCAGGCTCTTACCGATCGACAGCATCTTGATGAAGCTGAACCCAAAGTCGCACAGCTTCGCCAGCCCGTCGTCACCCACGAGCAGGTTGCTGCACTTGATGTCAGCGTGGACGACTTCCTGGCTGTGCAGGTACGAGAGGCCCTGCGCTGCCTGGTAGAAGAGCTCCCACAGCTTGCCCTTGTTCTCGCTCTTGTACAGGAAGTCGACAAAGTTGCCTGCTTTCGCGAGCTTCGAGATAAAGAAGAACGGCGAGCCGACATGGCAGCCGCCCAGCATCGCAACCACGTTCGTGTGCGACAGCTTGTGCCAGATCCGCGCCTCCTTGAGGAAATCCTTCTGCGCGTCCGTTCCGTCGACGAAGAGCAGCTTCACGCAGACTTCGGCCCCTTCAGCGCCTCGCTTCCCCTTGAACACGTCTCCGAAAGCCCCCATGTCGAACGGAGTCTCCGACATCTCAACGTCGTCACGTCGGACGAACCAACCCTCGAGCTCCAACGCAGTCGCAGCCACTTCTGCGGTCGCATCCGGGTCCGTGAACGCGCGATTCAGCAGAGCCAAGAACTCCTCCGGGTTGTTGTGGCGCTCGAGCTCGAGGCGGATCTCGACCAACGCTTCCTCCACTTCGGCGGACGACAGGCCACGAATGATAGCGCCGCTCGCAGTCACGAGCTCCTCCAACCGCTCGCGCTGTTCTGCGATGTCGGCTGCCTCGTACTCCTTCCACTCGGTCATCTCAGGAGCGTCGCTCAGCCCAGCGTCCTGGAACACAATGTCGATCGACGAGTGGAGACGTCGGACGCCTTCGCGGACCAGACGACTCGCAGCGATGCGCTGCAGCGCCTTCTTCTTGGAGAACTTCTTGAGGAACCGAAGCACGTTCGCGATCGTCGCTGAGAAGCGGGCTACCAGCTTCGGGCGCTCGTTGAGCTCCGACGCGTTGGGTTTCGTGAGGGCGGAGCGGAGGAATTGCAGCCGAGCGACCAGGCGGTTGACAAGTGACTCGCTCTCGCGCATCTCATGCGTGAGGTTCCCGACGCGCTCGAGCGCCTCAGGGACCGTGAGCGACGCCCCTGCTAGCAGGCGCGCGTCAATGTCTTGCGACGGATCTTCCATTCCTGGCGTCTGCGCTTGTAGCGCCGACTTGGTCTGTTGGAGGAGCGAACTCCTGAAGGGGGGAGGGATTCCGTGCGCTTGAGGACCTCAGATGAGAAATGGAATCCGACTGGTTCCCTTGAATGCCAAATCATTTTCCAGAAAAAGGCATGATTTTTCTGGAGTACCGTATTCCTTCTCTTATAACGGGCTATGATATACAAAAACATATGGGCGCTACATCGCACAGAAATGTGCAAAAACACAACTTGGTTTAGTGACTAGTCATTAAAGCTCATCGTCCGAGCAAACTGCGTCGCCAGCAAGGTTGAGCTGCTCGAGCTCGCGTACCACCTCGCTGTC
>JAASFJ010000289.1:0-28422 GCA_023333755.1 Globisporangium uncinulatum
AGATGGTGGGCGAGAAGGCAAAGCAAGCGAAGGACAAGATCGGCGATGCGCGCGAAGATGTCCTCGAGTTCTGGGAGACCAGTCAGAATCCGTACGTTGTGTTGCCATTGATCGTGTCTCGCGTGGGAACTGTTGTGGTAACCTGTGTCGGTGATTCGCTGGTGATGCAGGTGGGTGTACCGGATGTCGTCGATTTATGACGGACTCTTTGGCGAAACGCCCATGGCCGTGGCGATCAAGTAAGGGTGGGCGCATGATAGTGCAGGCAGGGCGCTACTTCGTGTGAGAAGACTCATTGATGCTGGTGCCTGCAGGGAAATTCGCCGTGCGGAGCCGGACTTCATTCTCGAGGAGTGGAAGGGGGTGCGTGCGTCAGTGCTGCGCTCTTCGCTGTTCTGGGCTCGGCGCACCGTGCGCTGTTGACCATTTACTAATTCGCTTTGGTTGCGATGACTTTCACAGAACATTGAGGAGATCGTCTTGCCGGGCGTTCTCGAAGCGTTCCTGCGTGGAAACAGCCGGGACTTGAAGAAGTGGTTTGGCGAAGCAGCGTACTCGCGCATCAATGTCGCCATCCGTGAGCGCAAGACTGAGGGTCTGGTCATGGACCCACATGTGCTGAGCATCGACCACGTCGAAGTGATCGAAGCGACGGTGAGTGATTTGAAGTTCCTACAAGCTTCGTTGTGTGTGCTGTAGCTCGGGAGGCTGACGATTATGATGTGCGGGTTTGCTGCTGCAGGCCGAGGACAGGCAAGCGCCAATCATTTTGCTCCGCTTCCAAGCGCAGCAAATCAACTGCATTCGCAACCGTGAGGGCGAGGTCGTGGACGGCGCGGAGGACGAGGTGCTCGCGTACTACTACATCTTCGCCTTCCAGCGCGACTACGACGATGCGCAGGAATCTCTCCGGTGGCGCATTGTCGACATTCACATGCAGCGTGGTGGGCGTTATTACTAGCGCACTCGCTGTGAATGCAGAGCACTGGGGGCATCACTGCGAATAGAGAGCAAGCAGCAGTCAATTTTCCGACGTGCGTTGCCCTGCATAGAAACTTCAGTATTTTTTTGGCAGTCACAGTGGTGCGAGTAGCACCACCTGTGACAGCAATCACTACACTATCCCAGTACGCCGACTGTGCAGACTTTCTGTGAGGTGATGGTCCAGAAACAACCAATCTCAGTTCAGTGACTACTACTGTAATTAGTAGATCTTGTATGTGTAGTTGACGAATTATTAGTAAATTTGTCTGACAATCTGTAACAGTTTGTAATGAGCCATCAGATTTGCGTACGTGGCAGGTGTTGATCATCTACCAACCGGCCAACTCCAGCTGTTTGCCTTCGCCACCATGCCAGTCCCAGCAGCTGTGGGCTTCGCCGTCGCAGCGGCAGCTAACACTGAGTCTGGGCAGCGAGTGATGAAACAACTCGAGGAGCTCCCACTGCTTGCTGCGCGCAGAGCCAGCGATGTGGCCATGCGCCAGGGCTCCCGGTTGCCGAGAGCGCTGCGCCGGTGGTATGCGGCGCTCACGGCGACGCAGCTCAAAGGCATGGCACTTGTGGCGGCGTCCGCATTCACGTTCAGTTTGCTCTCGACGCTCATCAAGTATGCGTCGCAGTCGATGCCGTCCATGGAGACCGTCTTCTGGCGTGCGTTCGTCGCGTGGCTGCTCAACCTGGTACGTTGCGTTCGTTCGATTGCCTGCCTCACCGGGTGTCGTTGAACAAAAGCGGATGACGCTCATGCCCTTGGCGATGAACCCGTCGCTGTCCGTCGCTCTGGCGAGCAGGTTGCGGTCCGTGTGACGGGCGTAAGTCTGCACGTCGAGAGAGCCCACCGAGCAGCACTTGCCACGCGCTGCTTCGTCGGGTACTGCGCGATGTCGCTGGGCTTCTACGCTATGGCGAACATGGTGTTGGCCGACGCCAGCGTTTTGATTTTCACGAGCCCGGTCATGACGTTCTTCCTGGTGCGTACTGACTGACGGCTGCTGCGCGCACCAAGCCTGCAAGAGTGTCACTCTACAGTGTACTTACTGGCGCTGTCTTGCTGGTGCGGGCTGGGCTCCAGGGCTCGATCGTGCTGAATGAGAAAATCGATACGATCAGCTTCGGCTGCGCGCTCTTCTCCTTCGTCGGAGTCATCTGTGTGGCGCGACCGACGTTCATCTTTGGCAACGACCACGCGACCGCTACCACCGACGGATCCCCCTTTGTGATTTTTTGCGCACTGGTCGGAGCGGCAGCGCAGGCCGTGGTTTACGTGAGCATGCGGCGCCTCCAGCAAGTGCACTACCTCGTGGTGATCAACTACTTTCTGCTCACGTCGTCGGTGCTGTCGCTACTGGCGCTGCTACTCGTCCAGCAAGTACGTTGCGCACGTGGAGCTACGATGGCGCCGCATCGGAATGGATGGATGAGTAGTAACTGAAGTGTATGGGTTTGCCTTTCGCATTGTGCGCTTCCTCCCACCAGCGCTTCGTCCTCGAGATGGCATGGGACGTCTGGCTCGCTGTGCTCGGCACGGGCTTCTTGGGATTCGTCGGCCAGCTCTTCCTCACACGCGGCTTCCAGCTCGAAAACGCCGGCACAGCGTCCGTCATGCGGTACTTGGACGTCGTGTTCGTGTTCATCTGGGATGCGACGCTATTGCATGAGCGCGTGAACGTGTGGAGTGCTGTTGGCGCGCTCGTCATCTGCGGCGCAGCCATTGCTATCGCGGTCCGCAAGATGCAGGGCCACTGATACTGTAGGTTCGGTCACGCAATCAACGCGGTGGTGCTCGGCAGGTTTCGCTAGGGATACACTGGTGACGGCCTGGTTGTTGCATGCCAGCTCCTCCAACTCGGATCTGTTTTGTCAATCAGTTCAATCAGTGTGTCCGGTTTTTAAAAAAATTTGAGTGGCAATCACACGACCCCCCCCCCTTCACTCTCGACCTCCTCCCCCTTCTCACCGTCAGCAAACCGCACACGCCATGCACATGGACGATCTGCTCGGCGGAGGTGGCACACCCGCATCCACCGGCGCCGCGAAGACCACCACGAGTACAAAGACAAAGGAGAAGCGTCCGCGTGGAGGCAGCAACAGCGAGCGCGTCGCAGCACCGAAAGCGTTCAAAAATGCGTACCTGCACTTCGCTCTCGCGCGACGCGGTGAAGTGGCGGCGCTGGCTCCGGACTGGACTGTGCAGCAGGTGTCGGCAGAGGTCGGGCGGCAGTGGAAAACGCTCACGCCGCAGGACCGTAAACCCTGGGTCGAGCTCGCACAGTTTGACAAGGCACGCTTCCACTCGGAGTTGGAACAGTACCTTGAGAAGCGGCGAGCGGAGGAGGTGCGCTTGTCGCTGAGTTACTCTATTGCGCTCACGCTGGTATCAAGCGTGTAAATTGGGTGGTAGGTAGCTAATGGTGGCGCTGTGATGTCCTGGTCTACTGCACTGGTGTAGGTTGTCGTGCCGTTAAAACGCAAGAAGGGGAAGAACGAGCCGAAGCAGCCAGACACGGCGTACATTTGCTACTGGCGCAGTAAGCGCCTGGAGCTGCTCAGCGAGAACCCTGGGATGGAGTCCGTGACAGTATCGAAGGAGGTCGGGCAGCAGTGGAAGGCTCTCTCTGAGGAAGAACGGCAGGTGCGTGGACACGCGTCTCTCGCTCTCATGCCAGGTCCTTGGAATCCACCCGCACTCGCACTCGCTTCGGTCTGTACTGACGCGTGAACGCTCCCAGATATGGCAAGACATGTCAGCGCAAGACAAAGTTCGCTACCAGCAAGAGATCACAGTGTACCGAGAGCCCGTGAAGGTGAGTTCTTCCTTGGTCGTCATCTTTCCGCCTCACAAAGAAGGCTCACACGTGGGGGTCGTTGTGCAGAAGACGTCCTCGTCTGCGGCGAAGATGCTGCTCAAGGACCCGTACGCACCAAAGACCCCGAAATCCGGCTTCCAGATGTTCATGAGCCACAACCGCGAAAGCTTCACGCTGCTCAACATAACGCTCAACGAATTCCGTGTCGAGATGAGTCAGTTGTGGAAACGACTGAGCGAGGACGACAAGAGTGTGTGGTACTCCATGGCAAAGCAAGACCAGCTGCGCTACGAGGCTGAAGTGAACGCGTACACTCCGCCAGCGTATCTCTCGACCAACGCAGTCCGCACGCGCAAGCGCTTGGACGAGCTCAAGAAAGTGGCGCGGACCGACGCAGACGCGCCGCAGTTACCCATGACCGCGTACCACATCTACCTCACGCACAAGCGTCGAGAAATCCAAGTGCAGCAACCGCGACTGAAACACAACGACGTGATGCGGCAAGTCGGTCTCACGTGGAAGGCGCTGAGTGCGTTCGACCGAGAACCGTACCTTCGGAAAGCCGAGCAAGACACCAAGCGCTTTGAAAAGGACATGGAGCGGTACCTTGGCGCACAGGTGCCACCAAGCGTCAGCAGCTCCTTCGGAGATAGCTACAGTGCAGAGACGCAGACTGAACACGGGCGAGCGAACGGAAGGAAGCGACGCAAGGTTGCGGATGTGGCCGAGACAACTGCACGGAGCAAACGGAAGAAACACCCAGAGACCCCTCGTCAGCCGCAGACCGCCTACAACCTCATGTACATGTCGAAGCGCGCGGAGATTCTCGCAGCGTACCAGATGTCGCACAATGAGTGTTCAGCGCTGTGCGGACGCATGTGGCGGCAAATGTCGGAGCAAGACCGAGAACCGTACCACCGAATGGCCGAGGAGGACAGACTCCGGTACGAGGCAGAGATGAACGAATTTCGCACACGACTGGAGCAGTCACGGGTGGAGGAAGCAGAGGTGATTCGGAGGAATTCACTCGGGTTTCGGCACTTTCTGAGCGCAAAGCGCCGAGGGGACGACGAGCTGTCGTACGACGACATCGCTGCAATGTGGAACAACATGACGGAGTCCCATCGCACGCTTTGGGAGGAGCTCGCATCGGAGCATGGTGATCGAGCAGGTCATGCTTTCGAAGGTGTCCTCGTCGGGGAGGAAGCAGGAGACGAAGAGGACGAGCGGCGCCGATTAGAGGAGAATGCGCACGTCGTGTTGGCGGCGCGTGCTATGCACCACGGTGACGGTGACGACGATCGTGATGAGGATGACGACGATGGCGACGCTGACGGCAACGACGACTCGGACTACCCGGTGGACAGCTTTCCATTCACCTTGAGTCATCCGGACCGAAACCTAGAACCCCAAAGCAATCCGAGGCGGGAACAAACGCTCGGCTTTCGGTACTATGTGGAGTCGAAGCGGACTGAACACTTCGGCGAGCGGAACCGGTGGACCAGTCACATGTGGGCGAGCGAGTGGGAGTCATTTGACGAGTCGCAACGTGCGCTGTGGGAAGAGCTCGCAGAGGAACATGCAGTGGAAGCGCTCAGCGATGCCGAAGACGACGGCGGCCATGACCACGGCTTCGACAGTCGGATCCATTCTGATGTGTTTGTGTAGCTATTGGATGACGTTGCTGTGAGGTGAGTGAGGAGCTGCGGGTTTGCTCTCCAGCACTACAGAAGAACGCTGATCTGCTGATCTCTTTCTGTAATCGAATTGCTTCAAGTACAGTAAGCATGTTTGATCGTAGTAGTGTTAAGCACATTGTCCACACTCACATGGACGACACGAGAGGAAGTTATCCATGAGGGAAGTGAGCAACAAGATCAAGTGTCCAGAGTTCACAGCAAGCACTGCACAGATTCAGTTTGAAATAATCAGAATAAACGAGACTAGCACAGTAATTTGGCACATCTAATGCCGAAGCCATTTCAGGACATGTAACGACGCGAAACTAACGCCACTGCGCATGCGCAGGTGTGGCGTCTGGATATCCAAAGCTTGCTCGACCGGGATCATTGCGCGATCTTGCACAAGCTTGGTCGAGCACAGGGACGCGCCAGCTAGACGATCTCACGGAACGAGGCCGCAAAGGTAAAGCGCGCTTCGAGTTGTAGCTCTCGCGCTCGCTCAGACGAATATTTGCTTGACCTCCTCTCTGTTTTACTCACATCATTGCTCCAGACACACAGATCAGCGCAATGGACCATGTCGATGCAGCGACACAACCGACAGCGATGTCCCTCGACTTCAACAACCACGAGGCGGTCGACATCATTGTGCAAGAATCGTCGCCTGTGGCGAGCATTGTAGCTCCACCGCCAGTCGACTATCCGGACGTCGACAGCATATCCACGAGTTCGCCAGCAGTGACCACGATGGCGCTGTCGTCGACGGTATCCCCGATCTCGTCCGTCGCGCAGTTGACAGCAACACCGTCGATGATGTCAGGTGCAGATGCAGGAACCACGAAGGCGAGAGTGGATAGGGTGAAACCGCAGCTGGGAATGAACGGCGGGCGATGGACGGAGCAGGAGCACCAGAGCTTTCTTGCCGGACTTCGTCTGTACGGCCGCGAATGGAAGAAAGTGGCGTCCAAGATCAAGACGCGTACGTCAGCGCAGATCCGAAGTCACGCACAAAAGTACTTTGCAAAACTCGCTCGGGATGACGAGATGCGCAAACACAGCGGACTGCTTCCGCTATCGGACGGCAGTGCCGCAGGGTATTCTGTCAACAGCCTCTACGGCTACTACAGTGACGGCGGTTCCTCGCCGGCGCTCAATAGCGGCGACGAGACGGACTCAAGTTCAAGCCAGCGCTCTGCTGTTCAAGGTGGACTATTCAGTCATGGCGGGGCGTCAACGACTTCCTCGTTATCCTCACCCGCGCCCCCGGTTGTCTACCCCGCGTCTGCGTCGGGTCTGACCGGGCTCTTCTCCTCAGCTCTGAAGCACCAAGAGCAATCTCAGCAGACGAAGAAGAGAGCACGGGTTACTGCTGCAATCAACGCCACGCTCAAACTGCAGCCACGACCGACAGTGACGAAGCTGTCGTCGAACGTATCTAAACACCGAAAAGTCATGGCAAAAGAAGCTGGCGGCGTCGGGCTCCTCCCGTCGCAGGAAGAGCTGCTCGAGAAGGTGTCCCCGAACATTCGCCAGCGCCTCTCGAGCCTGATCGAAGCAGAACTGTGCGCACTCCAGGTGCTCTCTTGCTCGGCGCTGCTCCAGCAGCAACATGCTGGCGCCTGCGAGTCGCAGAGAAGCCCGCACACGACGGATTTGATCGGTCTTTCTTCCAGTTTGACCGGCACCACCTCCACTACTCGTGCTGGTGCTGGTGTTACCAGCAACCCGGTGTTCCCTGCTCCAGCCCCAATGACACGCAGTATGATCTCGACGGAGCAGATACCGACTATGCCATCTATCTATTGAGCTCTGAAGCACACAGCCAGCCGACCACGCGTGCGAGCTGTAAAAAGGCCGCTGTACAGGTACCGATCGCTTACAACTCTCCCAAGCGAGCACCGCCGCACATCTACGCGGGGCACAACATCGCGACTGCCGTTGGTAGTGATTGCCAGTCAAACGCGACTTCTTTCACCCTAATGTTACTGTGCCTTCTCCTCCACGTCCTTCTGAAGCTGCGATGTGAGAAACAGGTCCAGGATGTGGGCCGCCGCCGATCGGGGACTAATGTAGCCGCGAACCAAGTCGTCGTTCATCTTCTCCGCCTTGGTCTTCACTGACGCGTTCCTTGCCACTGATCGCATCAACTGCTCGCTCAGCTGGTTCCACATCCACTTCGAGCTCTGTGCGTTGCGCTTCTTGGCGATCTGCAGAAGAGCGCGTGAGCAAAGTCGAACAGGATAGCTGCCACAATATCGCGCCAATGCAAAACCTCGACGTACTTTGTTGAGCTCGTTCATGTTTGTCCGATACTCTTCGATGACTTCCCAAATCTTGTCGATCCCTTTCTTCTCGATTGCCGAGCACAACTTCACCTGCGACGACAATGAAAACCCCACCACCGTAGAGCTCAGCCAATGCACTAGGTGTAAGGGCAAGCGAGTCTGCTGCCAACATGCCGCACCTTTGGCTGCCAATCCGGATCCTTGCGCCGCATCAACTGAAGCGAATGCATGTAATCCACGGCGGCATGCTTCGCAGCACTATGAAAACGAGTAACGACGACTCCGTTGTGTCAATAAGACTCACCACGCGAGCGAGTTCGTATCTGATGTCAGGCGTACACAACGCGAGCTCAACAAAGTGTCAACAACTCGCACCCCTCGAGCGCTCCATCCGCCTTGTTCACGACCACAAGGTCCGCGATCTCCATGATGCCTTTCTTCGAGCCCTGGAGCTCGTCGCCTCCCGCAGGTGGCACCAAGAGCATGACCATGTCGACGGTGTCGTCAATGACGATCTCCGACTGCCCGAGACCGACACTCTCGACGAGGATGATGTCGTAGCCCGCAGCTTCGCACAGCAACACAATATCATTCGTGTGCTGCGCGACGCCGCCGAGAGTGCCGCGAGACGGAGAAGGTCGCACGAACGCGTGCGGGTCGTTCGAGAGGTGCGTCATGCGCGTCTTGTCGCCTAGGATCGACCCACCGGTTCGCGAGGACGACGGATCTGCCGCACGAACAGCGACCGGCCCATCGTCGCGCATCACTCTCAGCGTTAGAAACTACATCGTACATACGTGACGCCTCGCGCAGCAGGTGCTACCGATACCACTGCGTCTGTCACATGCCGGGGAAGAATGGACGAGCACAACGTACCGATCGCCAAGACGGCTACCTTGTGGTCCTTCGCCGTGAGAAACTGACCGAGCGTCTCGATGAACGTGGACTTGCCAGCACCCGGCGGACCTGCAATGCCGACGCGGAATGTTGGCAGTCCCCGAAATTCCTTCTCCTTCGCGCTCGCCTCTCGTCGGTGAGTGAGCACGGCGTCCAAGAGCAGCTCCGCCTGCTGCTCGTCACTCTTGAGCGACGACTCCACTGTTTTGAATGGGGTGAGATTGGGAAAGCAAGAGCGCGCGTGAGCGAGTAAGTGAGCGGGAGGCCAGCCGTGTTTTCCAGCGTCGTCATACCGAGCGTGATCGAGCGGCTGAGCGCAGTGCGGTTGCCTCCCAACACGCCTTCAACGAGGCGCTGCGTCTCGGGGCGCATTTGTGGCACGCCGGTGGTGCTGAGCGACGCGCCGCTGGCTGAGAGTACGGCGGTGCGGCGCAGTTGCTGCGGGAGTGCGCGCAGAAGGAAGAGGCTCATGACGCTGTCGTTGTTCAAGCTGAGTGATCGCCTCGTCCTGCCGTGCTTTCCTCGTCTGTGGTTCAAGGTGCCTGGATGTGCGATTTATTAGAACCAAAACGTCAAAATCAAGCGGAATTACCCAATTCGTTCTCGAGGAAGCTAAATGTGACGACTTCTGCAAGCCTCGATGTGAAATCGCAGTGAACTCACCTCAGCAATTCCTCGCCCTTGTGGTTCGACACCTCCCTCCTATCGTCACTGATCTCACGCCTCGATTGCCACAAACATCGGTGCACATATTGCAGTAAAACGAGCATGCAAACCAACCTTTGCGCTCGCTTGTGCGAACCGAGGAGTTGATCGAGCAGAGCTCGTTTGGGTTGGCCACGCACCACCAGTCTCATGTGCTGTTTCCTCCGTCGGCATTATCTCACATCACACATAGCCTCAGCCAGCAAACGTCTCCATCCAAAGAGTCAAGAGCACCACTTTGGCCACTTGCGCCTCTCGCGGAAGTGGCCAAAGTGGTGCTCTTGACTCTCACGCGCCTCTACCTACACTACCACCACTCGCCATCCGCTTTCAGCGCGCAACCACCTGTCGATGAAGCCCAAGTCGGTCATGCACAGCACTAAATCGACAGCAGAGCTACCAAATCTGGACGCTGCAACAACGCCAGCACGGTGGGTCTCCCAGTGCTAGTGAACATGCTCTGGGCAGCTCGGCCAGACCTCGTCAGCTGTGTGGAGCCTCAGCAAGAACGGACTCACTGTGGGCATGGAGAGACATTGGTGCCGCCTCAGCCAAGACACCTGTCCTGGCACAACGTCCACAGTATGAGTGTATCCATTGCAGTAGGATTCTGTGAATCTTGGGGCAGATGTTCCCGCGACTTGCTCTTGACTCTGCCCTGTCATCCCGAGGGATACAAGTGCACCACAGTGGCGTGAAGCGGCAACAGAACTGCTCCTGCATCAGGTGAGAACTAAAAAAAGCGGGCTTCTTCGGACTTGGATGTTGGCATTGCTCGCCTCTCAGCAAACATCCCAGAAGGCTGAAATCGACGCGCATGAGAATCATGCGCCCAACAACCAATTCGCTCACGTGTCTCCCCGCCTTCTTTCAATGGATGGTTCACCCATCTGGTCAGTTCAGTTGTACGGCGCGCGGCGTTGGTTAATGTGCGTTGGTAACCCGAACTTGGAATGCATCTGGCATGCAGCTTTCGCAACTGGATCTAAAGGGTGTCGATTTACGAACAGAACCAGTCTTTTCCATGTTTGTTTTCAAGCTTTCAAGTCAATTCATGGCTTTTCCATGCATTACGGCTTGTAGTTTCAGCAATCCCGTGTGCCGAGTTATTGGCTCGGGATCGTACGGGACACTAGTCAGCGTGTCCCTTACGCAACGCAAACACAAACACACGCGCGGGACTTCTACAATTCCCGTCCGTGAGCGTCCACACGACCGCAACAACAGTGAAGCAGCACCAGGTAGCAGCGCAAGCGTCCGCGAGCAGCAGCAGCACTCGAGCAGCCGCCTCACCATCTTCCTCCGTTGGTACCTGGACGAAGGAAGGTTCAAGCGAGCGAGCGAGTGCGATTTCCCCTCCTTCTCCTCTCACAGCAACTCGCACAAGCAAAACCCCACGCCCGCGTTCGCCCCCACTTCTCTGCTTCACAGCCGCGATCAACCATGGGCCAGAGCTGGTCGCGCAGTGGGTTACCCGGCGGCGGAGACTTCTACGTCGGCCCCATCTACGCCACGAGTCTGAGCCACGACCGGCAGACAGAGGTGCGCCTCGGCGAGAGAGACGCCAACGGTGGCGGCGGCGGCGCTTCAGCTACGACCGTGCAGATCGGCCCGCGCGGCTTGTTGCCGCTGCTCGACGTGGGTTCCAACGTGCGCAAGCAGGACGTGTTCAAGCGACTAGGCGTGTTGGTGAAGACGAGCGGCAGCCGGCTGATGCAGAACGCTGAGGTGGTGGTGACAGATTATTACAGGCTCGAGGGAAAGCGCCTGGTGCCCCGCGATCGCGTGCAGGGGTCGAACCCGACGAACTGGCAGGGCGTGAAGGGGCCGGCCGAGGCGAGCACGGGGCTGCGCGTCGGCGACACGCTGTACGCGATCAACCACCGCCTCGTGGTGAACAAGTCGAAGGGCCAAGTGCTGCGGCAGATCAGCTCGCTGCTGGACAAGAGCGACGGCACGCCTGTGATCCTGACGTGGAAGCACACGGAGGAGATCATCGCGACGCCATGGGAGCTGGAGGTGTGTCTGCCACCGCCGGAAGGCGAGTTTGTGCAGCTAGAGAACGAGTGGGGCCCGGCGCGACCGACCAAAATCTCCTCCGTCTCCATTTAAGCGCCACGTCGGGTCGGGTCGGGTCGTCGTCACGCCCTGCGCTGTCGGCTGATCTCCCGTGCCGCACGAGCGCCGCCGTCGAGTCCCGAATTGAAGAAAGTGTACATGATGCCTGCAACCCGAGCGAAGGAGCGAGTGTGATCGAGCGCGCGCGAAGGAAGCCGTCGTTGTCGAATCCCCATGCACCGCGCCTCACCAACCAACCCCCTTCCCCTTCTGCGAGCCGAACTCGCCCCAAAATCATACTCCATCCCACCTATTCCGTCGTCGCCGGCGTCGTCGTCGTCGTCGCTGTCGTGAACCACTGCACTGCACATCGACGAGGACTGCAACGCGCGCTGTGTCTCTCCTCTCGATGGAAAGAGCGAGCCGGCGGCGAGGAACAGGGCGAGTGGGGGTGTGCAAGAAAGTGCGTAGCGAAAGCGAGCGGAGAAGGGAGTCGAGAGGAGAGAGCGAGGGCTAGTGACGGACGGACGGTCACCTGACACTTGGACGAGCGCATGGAGGCGTGGCGCGCCGATCGGTATTATAGTGTTGCTCATACGTTTCCGAGTTTTGGATCGATCGTCATGTCATGTCAGCGACTGCCACTTATGCGACGCGCACTGGTGATCGCTCTGGCTCTGGCGAGCTCAACACAACCACACACCAGGCTGTCTGTCTGTCTGCGCCTTTATATTATGGCCGAGCACTTCATGCGTTCTATGCAAACAAACGCCCTGGCCGCCTCAAAAGCTTAACGACGAGAAGCACTGGAAACGAGCTTGGGATGATTGAGCGTGTGCTTCTCCTCGATAACTCGCCTGCTTACTCGCCCTCGGAGCTGACTGGAGAAAGCTGGCGGCGGCTCAACGCAGACGCCGTCGTCCTCAGTCGATCACCAAGAGTTTCTTTAATCGCTCGAACATGCCGAACGTGATCCCGACCATGGGCACCACCTTCATGAGCTCCGGCGTGAGTCCGCGGTAGAACCCCTGGGCGCCCTGGGTCCGCAGCAGCTCTGTGGCGATGCCCATTGGGGTCGGAGGGATGCCGTGGAGGTTGGCGTGGATCCCCGAGATCTGGAGACGCCGGCGCACGACATCGATCGGGAACGTCACGAGCGACGAGGCGATACCGGCCAGTCCGCCGCACAACAGCGTGTCCACGACGCTGAGATGGTGACTCACCTCTTCGATCTCGTCGTCGTCGAGCGCGAGGCGTCCTTTCCGGAATGCCATCATGTGCATCTTGAGCGTCTCGTACAGCGTAAAGTTGATCGCGAGGTTCGGGACCGTTACAGCGAGTGTAGCGCCAAGCCCACGGTAGAGTCCGCGCACGCCCTCCTCGGCGCGAATGCGCTGGGCTGCGTGGCGGATGCCGTGGTACCGGATGTCTGAGTTCAGCTGCGTCGCCAGACGCGTGCGGATGAGGTCGATCGGGTAGCACGCGATGGTCGCGGTCGCGCCGGCCACCGCACCGGACACGAACTGCGTCGTCCACGAGTTCTCCGAGAAGATCGGGTGGTGGTACGCGATGATCGCGGTCTTCACCGACTCGAACGTGAAGAAGTTGACCGCCGAGTACGGGAAGCGGTGCAGCACACTCGCACCGTTGCCCTTCCAGAACGCAAGCATGCCTTCGTTCTTGAGCACCTTGGTGAATGCACTAAAGACGCTCGACGAGAACTTGTCCGTGTGGCGCGTCGACACCATCGAGTGCACCTGAAAGAGGATCGTGAGGCGACTGAGCGGCGCCGTGACGGTCTTGCCGATGCTACCGGCTACACCACCGGCGAATAGCACGCTCGAGTGGCGCAAGAACTGTTTGCGCGCGTCCTGATGCAGCAGCTCGACGTCCACGTCGTCCGTCTCGGTGCACACGTCAGCTGTGTCGCCAAAGCTCACGACGCCGGTGGTGTGGCGGCGCAGCGCCACGCGCGCAGCGGCGGCCGGCGTCTCGTCGATGCTGTTGCTCGCCATACAGTCAGTCGGGGAGTCGCGCTTGTCGAGACGTGACTTGCGTGTGCCACTCGCTCCCGTCGAAATCCGGCGGGCTGTCTGTCGTCTGGGGAGCGGGTGCTGCTCGCTCACTCGCTCAAGAGCGGGAGTCAGAGGCGGATTGAGGGAGAACCACAAGCAAAATTAGGTGTTTTTCTCGAAATGAAACCCAAATGCCAGATTCAGCTGCTCCAAAAGTCTGTTTTCATGGGTTCTTGACCACCGATCAGTGTAATTGGTCTAATTTCCAAACTCCCCACCGCACGCCATAATTGCACTGGAGAGGAGCCTTCGCCGCCATCACCGCCGGCGCACGGAAGAAAGAAGAGCGGCGAGAGACTGAACTTCCGCCGCACCGCCACCGCCATGGCGGACGACATGCGCACGAAGGCGTACCCGCCATTGCCGCCGAAGGGCAGCGGTCCGCGCATAGCGATCGTGCTGCCGACGTTGGGCGACTTGCGCCTCCGCTCGCTGCTGCCCGACGCCTTCCAGCAGCAGCTCGTGGTGCACGCGTCCGGCGCCACCGCGCCGCTCTACGCGCGTTTTGTCGTCGTGCGCCGGTTCGTTGTCATGTCCAGCGACGGCGACCTCTTCACGCAGACGGTGCGCGCAACGCTCGAACTCAAAGACCTGCCCCGGCAGCAGCTGCTGTCGCTCCCGAGTATCTCGCCCTGGGACATCGTCAAGGTGCTTGACCTCGTCCAGTGCTTCTCCGCCAGTGCCAGTGCGAGATGGGAGCTGGTGCGTGTGCGCTGGAAGAGCGGGATGGTGACGTGGCTACCGATCGAGCTGCTCCAGCGGAACTTTGCCACCCTCCTGCAGGAGTTCTACGTCAACAGCATCAACTCGTGGGCCTTCCGCGACCGCATCTACGCGCAGAGCATCCAGAGCTTCCAGACAGAGGTCGAGTTGTGGCTGCACCACGACGAGTTCCGGAAGTTCTACCAGTTCTTGCGGCAGCGAAGAGCGATGGCAGCTGCAGAAAGAGGATTGGACTTGAACCGCGCTGGTTCGACGCCGACTGCGAGCCACAGCCAGTCGAGTGTGCCGGACGTGAAGACTGACGTGCAGAGACCACTGTTGCATGCACAAGACACGCAGCCGTCTCCAGCACGCGTGCTGACTCATGCACGAGAGGCTCAGCTGCCTCGACAGCGACTTGAAGTCCAGCAGCCGCACCAGCAGCAGCTGCGGGAGCGACAAGGACGGCGGCGAGAAGAGGGCGATGACCGCGTCGCTCAACACGCGCAGCATCGGCGACAAGAAGAGATACAACAAGAGCAACGACCACACTATCGAAGGCAAGAGGAGCAGCAAGGACAAGAGCAACACGCGCGTCTGCAGCAGCGAGAACAAGTCGCACCTAGCTCCTCTAAGAAAACCAAGCCTTTGAGCGCTTCGGCGTCTCACCCGCGTCCCCAAGTGCAGCCTCCCGTGCTCGAGCCGACCCAAGCGACCTCCTCTCGCGCGAAAACGCGTTCGCCATCGCTCCCGAGCTCAGCTCCAATGGAAGACGCCGGTCGTGACAGTGCGGGTAGCAGTCCAACGGACACTGGCTCATCGTCCAAGCAATTCAAGCGCCTGCGAAAGCGGCGAGCTGCAGACGCCGGGAGCGACAACGACGACGTCGATGATATCTTGTTGAAAGTACCGCGGACCTCAACGCCCGAGCAGCCGAGTTCGGCGTCGAGCTTGAGGACCGCGCCCGTGACGATCATCGACGAGGAAGACGAGGCGGCGGAGGACGACGCGAAGAAGAGCACGCCGATGGTCATCGGCGATATTCGCTGCGTGTGTAGAGCTGACTCGGTCGGGACGTACGGGGGCAGATGGCTCCACTGCTGGAACGACGAGTGCGGCGTCTGGGAGCATGGAGATTGCGTGGGGCTGCTCGCTCCCGACGACCCCTCGCCCCGCTACATCTGCTCCAACTGCGATCCGCTCGCGTGCCGATCTCGCCGCGCTGCTGCGAGGGTGCACTTGGTGGACTGGCTGTTCCAGTGTTGTGAGAGCAAGAACTCGACGCAGGTGCTTAAGTTGCTGCGCGCCAACCCGAGTCAGGAGACCACGCGCGGCTGGAGGAACTTAAAGGCGCAGAACATGACACTGCTGATGAAGGCTGCTGGGTCCGGACTGCTTCATGTCGTCCAGTACCTCGTGCATGTCGCGAAAGTCGACGTGTTTGCGATCGACGCGGGAAGTCTCAACGCACTCCACCACGCAGTGCTTGGCGGGAAGCGACGGTGTACGCAGTACCTACTGAGCCAAGAGCCGAAGCTGCTGCAGCACCAAGACAAGACGGGCCGCACTCCGTTCCACTGCCTGCTCGAGTCCCCTGCTCTCAACGATCTTTGCTTAGAGCAGCTGGTGGAGGACAGGAACCTCGCAGTCGTCGGCGACTTTGAGTCAAACTCTCCGATCCATTACGCGTGCCGAGCGCTCACGCCTGCGACAGTCGAGATTGTTCGGATACTTCTGCAAGATCAGCCGATGTCGCTGGTTGAGGAGTCAAGCGACGGCTTCTCTCCGTTCTTGCTGCTGTGCAAAGCGGACGCGTGCAAGCTGAGCAGCACCACATGGGCCGGGATCGTGAAGGCGGTGGTCAAGATGATGCTCGACATCGACGTGCTCGGATCGTTCTTCGCTTCTTGCTCGCTGGATGGGTGGACTGGGCTCCACTTTGCCGCCGCTGGAGGAAACCACGAGCTCGTTTCGTTCTTAGCTCAGTGCGAGCACGTCGACATCCACGCGACGACAACAGGAGCGTCAGAAACTGCGCTGCACATCGCTGCGAGAAGTGACCACGCGCTGTGCGTTCGCGAGCTGCTTCGTGCGGGGTCGAAGGAAACAGCAAAGGACGCGAGCGGCTGGATCCCGATGCTGTACGCAGAGAGCGGCGCGTGCATCCAAGAGTTCCTTCCCTACAAGCTGACGAAGCAGATCTCGCGGCTGAACCGCATGGCCGCCAAGTACCAGCAACGAGACGTGGTGCGGCAGTGGCAACGGCGAGTCGTGATGGACTCGGCGTGCTTTAACATGCTGAACGACTGGTGCCAGAGCGACCTCGAGAGGATCCGCCGCATGGACGCCATTTTCCTAACCGGTCCATTCATGCTGCGCCTCGACAACAAACTCAATTACCTGTACACGTGTGTCTTCCCTGCGCTTCGCACATGGCAGCGCACGAGCGACAAGGCAAGCGAGGGCGAAGGCAGAGCCGACGTGTCGTCAGTAGTGGAAGCCGCGTCTCGCTCCCGCACTGGCATCCGGTTCGTCTTTTCGAGTTCGCGGGAATCGTGCTGGAAGCAGTTCGTTGGGATGGCGAAAGCGCTCGAACCGGAAGTCTTTCGCGCTCCGATGCAGTTCGCGAACAGTGTGGGTGGAGATGGAGATGATGGCGACGGCAAGGATGGGACCAGTTTCAAGTTGATACTGCTCCGCTTGATCCACGGTCTGTCCGCCATCGCACCGGGCTTCCTGCTTCACGGTGTCGGCGCACAACGCGACCGCCCGCAGCAGCACCCGGAGCAGGAGAAGCTGCTGGACTTTTATTTATTGGGCGAACTCGTCGCGCACCTCGTTCTCTACGACGTGTCCCTGAGCGGCATCGCGAGCTTCACTACCTCTTTCCTTCGCTGTGCGTTCGGGCAGCCTGCGGACGAGGACGACGAGAGCGCGGACGAGTCGACGTGGAGCGCGTACGGGCGCAGCTTTGCAGGCGGCTTCGACCACGTGATCCCGTCCGTCTTGAAGACGCTTCATCCGGAGGAGTTCCGCGTTCTCCTCCATGGTCGCAAGTGTCTTCTGGACGCACAAGCCGTAGAGTGGGAGCGCGCACTGGACTGGCGAGCTGTTGCAGACGACGGAGGCGTGGAGTTGCGTTCGTGGCTGGCGCGTCTCTTGTTGGAGCTGGGAATCGAAGAGCAGCAGCTCGTGCTTCTGACGGTGGCCGAGTCGTACCCAGCTGCGAAGCAATGGGTGCTGCTCGAGAGCAAGGGCTGTGGCGATGCGACGCACCCGCCGAGCAGCCGGATCCGGGTCGTGTGGCACACGCTTCCAGACGCACTGAATCCCGCTGTGACTCTTAGCGACGCCGACGACGCAACCGCCGAGTCGGACGCGCTGATGCCGTTCGTCGACCACACGGCACGCACGCTCAGCTTCCCTCGTTACTCTAGCTACGCTGCCTTCAAGCGCGCTATGCTGCGCGCATTGCGCCACTCGGACCGAGCGTTCCGTCGGCGGTAGATACGGAGTCGACTTGTTAGGGAAACAACAAGAAGAGGTACTCTTGTAAAAGCGGCACGACCTGGATCTCGATCAGCTCCGCGAACGCCTCCTCGATGTCCTCTTTCGATGCAGCAGACTCGAGCTCGTCTGCGCGGAAGTGAAAGAGTGCGGCGGCAAAGATCGCCACCAGCTCGAGCGAGTCGTACCCGACGATGCGGTCCCAGAGCAGGAGCACTTGGTGGATCTCCAGCACGCCTGAGAACGCTCCCTGGATCCAGGGAAACACAATGTCGAGCGGTTGGACGCCGATGCGAAGGAGGTGGAACACTGTCGAGGCGCTTGAGCGCATGACAAGCTCCTCGAACAGCTTGCAAAGCCCAAGGATCGTGGACTTGTCGGTCCGGATCGCGTTGAGCTTGCTCCAGTACCGTACATACATCTCCCGAAAGACGAAGTAGATCTCGCACGGCTCGTGAAAGAGGTACGCGAGCGGAGCAGCATACATGACGAGACCGCCGAATGGAAGCACACCGTTTGGGGGGACGGCGACGTCATGTGACACCCCAACGAGTGCTCTCGTCGCTCGGACAGTCCCGTTCACCTGGAGCGCACGTTGCTGCACGACTGCGTCGCGTGTAAACGCCATCACCACGCTCTCGAGGTGGTCCTGGAAGACAAAATAGTCGGAGCTGTCGAATGCCTGCTGGAGGTCGAGCAGGTACATGTCGTCTGTGAGGTACTTCCACTGAGCCGCTTGGGCGAGCAGGTCTTGAAAGTACTGCTCTGCTTCCGATGTGCAGTGAAGTCCCAGGGCTTGACTCCAGATCTGGCGTGTCAGACATTGCAAGAGATCTCACAAACCGGACTGGCGTTCAGGGCAAGTAACGCTGGAGTGAGTGAACGCACCCGCGGACGCAAGCTAGCCGGACAGCCCGTCTTCGCGTACTGCCGCGCCATCGACACGCTCTGGTATGAGAGCAGAACGTCTCCAACGCGGTTCTTCTCGTTCAAGAACGCCTGACGCCCTGTTGAGAGGAGGTCGTCGAGTCCAATCTGGCCGAAAGCTGGCGAGAGCTCCGAGAATGACTGACGGAACTCGCGGAGCGGCGCCACGTGGAGCTCTAGCTCAATCGAACCTGTAGCAAGTGGAGCGTGAGCGCACAAGGTGACACTCTTCTAAACAGCCTTGCCTTTCCACCACAAGCGTACCCCAGGTAGCCTGCGCGAGTGAAGCAGTGTCGCCATCGATTGCTGCGCGATTGCTGGTCTTGATGGCTTGGAGCGCGTGAAGCAAGTCGTTTCTAAGCAGAGTTGGCAAGGTTAGGAGTGAGACAGTGTGTGTGAGTCCACAATTAGTGGACCGATGGCAGAGACCAACACTAGACACCGTACCCGTCGTAGAGAAAGCGAGTGGCCCCAAGCTTGCGCGTCCTCGCCACGAGATTATCCGGTTCGAGCTGTTCGTGTTGTGGGTCTTCACCCGAGTACGAGCTCGACGGTGTTGTGATAGAGCTCGCAACGACTAATGGCCGCCCAAGCTCGCTCGCGAATCGCAGCATCTCATCGCGCGTGATCGTCTCCCAGTTCTCTCGCGCTTGGAACACGACGTCGAGCGCACAGCCGTGGGAACTTAGCATGTCGGGCAGGAGTATCGCCTCCTTGAGCTCCCCTGGGACGTCGGATTCTACACCAGCAGCTGCTGTATAAGTCACGGCGTAATGGAGATCGATGATCGCGCGTTTGAGCGAGTTGATGAGCCCAAGCTTCTCCAGAGCACCGCACAGGAGCGGGTTCTCGGACAATGGGCGTCCACGCGCGTTCTGGAGCTGCTCAAGTGAGTACTCGCGCTTTGCGAGCTCACTCTTGAGCGCAAGCTTCCAATCGCCTACGTGTTCGATTCCAGCTAGTTGCTCGGTCAGAAACGCCACCTTGTCTTCGAAGCTCGCACCGACGCCATAGCGCAATGCTGCATCGGACGCTCTGACAGTTGTTGTCCCCGTTGGTGTCGCTGCTCCTGTTGGTGGAGCCATTTGGGTCCGCCACTCTCCTCGTGCGGAAGCAGTCGGAGCGCAATGCATTGGGGTTGTGGAACGCATTCCAATGTCAAAGGGACTCGCGCCGATAGAAGAGAGGGCGGAGATTACCACGACCAAGGCCTTTCGGGTACTGTGGTGACGTCTTGAACCAGGACGAGGAAAGGCTGGAGTGGGTGAAGCGTCGCTTCGAGTTGGCGAAAGCAAAGCTAACTTCGCGACCACCACACTACGCAGTCACTGTGGCGTGGTGGTGATGATGTCTCCTGGCTTGGATACTCTGTTCACGCCGCCACAGTTGAGTCCAGTACTCGTACTGCACCATCCACAGCTGTAGATCACAATGTGATCTCCCTGCCATGGAGATCAGTGAACCCATGTTGCGACATGTGGAGCGATACGACTGATTTTCGCGCCACCAGCAACATCCAAATACAGCTAACAATATTTTGTGGCCAACTGATTCAAAATTGGCGGGGAAGAACGAAGGCACTGCGACGAGCTCCACACTCACTCGCCGCTCCGAGCATGACGAACCGAAGCGCGCCAATGCTCGCGCTTCTGCTGATATTGCTGCAGGCAGTGAACGTGAGCGCGTTCTCGATTTTCGGCGGCGGACCCGACATTGACGGCGACGCGCTCTCGTGGGACGGCGACGGCGACTCGTTCGTGCCCAAGAAGGCGTTCAAGGCCGGCGACAAGTACACACGCGTGTACGAGCGGCCGCTCTTCTGAAGCTGAATTCTCTCCGTCTATCGACGCACAATGCAGTGCTGACGGCTCCTTCCTGTGTGCTTCTTTTGAACATCTAGGACGCTGACGAACTGGAAGTTCGACAAGACCGCGAATCTCTCACTCCCGGCCACGGTCAAGATGCTGTGCGTGTGTGCCGCTTTCATCACTGACGACACTGGCGCCTTCTTCGCTGCTTCACATGTCTGACGGTTGTTTATTTCGTGCGTACGTGCGTCTACAGGTCGCTGGTTAACTGCCGGCTCGAGTTCATCCCTGACGAAGTGCGCGCACTCGACCGCCTGGAGAAGTTGTGCGTCGTCTCTCGCCAGCGATACTTGGGCGGTTGTGATTAGCGCCGACGCTGCTACGAGAGACGACTAACAGTATGCCTACTTTTGTGTCTGGGACGCCAGGAACCTCGCGTTCAACCACATCACTGCAGCGGACGGCGTGCTCGCGTCATCGGGGCTGCTTCAGGTCTTGTACGTCACGACGCGGAACCATTGTGCTCGTAGGCAACAGTACCACTCTCACGGCTCTGATTTTTCTGTTGGCTGTGCAGGAACCTCACGAATAACCAGGTCGCCAACTACTCGTTCGCACTTCCGGCACTCAACACCTTGTACGTTGCTGCAGTTCTACGTCCGTACTTGCAGTCGCTCGTAAGGCAGGCTGTCCCCCTTCTCCTCCCTAACACTGCCATGGATCTGTCTGTGCACGTCTGTCCGTCCGTCCAGGGACTTGTCTTCCAACATGCTCACGTCGTTCCCGAACGTCATCTTCAAGTCGCCGCTCTCGACGTTCGCTGTCGACGGGAACGGCTTCCAGCTCGCCGCCGTCTCGGACGAACAGTTCGACTTCTTTGCTGGGCTCGCCGACCTGCGTGCGGACTTTGCCGCAATCACGTCGTGCAAAGTGGGCACACTCGTGACCCTCAAGGGCAACAAGATCTGTCGCGTGCAGCCGACCGAGCAGCCCACGGCCCCAGGTCTCGTGCCGTCCAGCCAGACGAAGAACGGAACGGCCGCCGGCTCGTCCGGGTCTGGAGGAGCAGTGATCAGCGGAGTGGTGGGCACGACGCCAGCTGCGACAGTCGGAGTGATTGCGAACCCACAAGGGTCGGGCCACAGCAACAGCACGTACATCCTCGCGGGGCTCATCACGCTGCTCATCGGGGCAGTGGCTGCGGTCGGGGTCTTTGCCGTCATCACGCGGCGCCGCATAGTGCGCATGCGCGGCAAGCTGCACGAGGACACGCCGCTGTTCTTCGACAGCGAGAAGCGGACGAACTACCAGCGCGAATTGGACGCAGGCGACAAGCTCTTCCCGTCGAACGACCAGGTGCTGGTGACGTGGCGCGTGGACTATGACAGCGTCAAGCTCGTCAAGAAGATTGCAAAGGGAGCGTTCGGTGAGGTCTGGGTCGGTCGATACCGCGGCACCAAAGTGGCGGTCAAGAAGCTGCTTGAGAACACGGGCTCGTTCGAGGCGAGCGAGGACTTTGTGCGCGAGATCAAGCTCATGGCGTGGCTGCAGCACCCGCGGATTGTCGAGTTCGTGGGCGTGGCCTGGACGAAGCTCGTCGACATGCTCGCAGTGATGGAGTTCATGGACAGCGGCGACCTGCGCACGCTGCTGGACACGGACCGGACGATGACGTGGGCGGACCGCAAACTCCAGTACGCGCTCGACACGATCGACGCGATCGTGTACCTCCACTCGCTCTCGCCCGTGATCATCCACCGCGACCTCAAGAGCCGCAACATCCTCGTGGACTCGAAGAAAGGCGCCAAGCTGGGCGACTTTGGCATCTCGGCCGCGAAGCGCGAGAGCGACATGACGACTGGCGTTGGCACGACGCGGTGGCTCGCGCCTGAGCTCGCGCGTGGGGAGATCCAGTACACTGAGGCCGTGGACATTTACTCGTTCGGCGTGATAATGTCCGAGCTGGACACAAACGAGCTGCCGTTCCAGAGCGCGCGGTCGAAAGCCACGGGCGAGAAGCTCGGGGACTTTGCGATCCTCCAGGGCGTGTCGTCCGGAGAGCTGAGCGTGAGCTTCTCACCGGTGTGTCCGCCCAAAGTGCTCGAACTCGCACGGCGCTGCGTGAGTCTGGACCCCAAGGCGAGGCCGAGTGCGGCCGAGGTCGCGTACCAGCTGCGTCAGCGTGACCTCCTTTTGGGATAGATAGGCAGCTGTCGTTCTCAGTCCATTCCTTTTTTTCAAAACAGTACAGGTGTGACGTCATCAATACCTTCTGGTGGGAAAACTCGAGGCCAATGAGTCCATTCTTCAACTTGGGTTCAAAGACTCAAACTCGCCTTCTTCTTCATGGCGATCGTCCAGAGGCACCCGCGTGCCACAGAGCCGTCGCCTACGCGCATCGAGAAGCTGCCGATGTCCAGCGAGCGTGCAGCAGACGTTGTGCCTCGCACGGACGCTGTGATGCCGCAGTCACAGTCGGACCACCCGCCCGGCCGCATCCGCTTTGGCACACCGTTCTTCGTGACGGCGCTCGCACTCGTCGTGTCGCTCAACTACGTACTGCTCCGCGTGGTACCGTACGGATGGGTGCTTGAGCTCGCGGTGCGTATTGTGCGTGTGTGGAGGGTATTGCGGCGTGTTCGTACTACTGTAGTATAGGAGAGATGAGCTGACGAGAGCGCTGCTGGTGCACTACAGCTGCTCGTGTGGGCGTCCTTCATTGACAAAGTAGCGTTCAACGGCAAAGGCCGACCGATCATGGCATTCCGACGCGCGTGGTGCGTGCATCGGCCCAGTGCTCCGCCCGTCGTTGGTTGTGTGGGGCTCTCGCGTATGCTGACTGTCAATGCGGTTGGTTGCTTGGGTGTGTGCTTGCGTGGTTTGCTCGTCAGGTGGTGGGACTCGATGCGGTCCTACTTCCCCATCTCGCTCCACCAGGAGCAAGAGTTTGACAGGGCCAAGCCGTTGCTCTTCGTGCTCCATCCCCATGGCATCTTTGGCTTCAGCGCGTGGCTTTCATTCGTACGTACGCGTGCGCTCCCGTCGCCACGCTCTCGCGCACACAGCTCCCACCTCACTCAGCCGTGGTGACGTGCTCACAGGGAGCAGACTGCGTCGGCTTCTCGCGCAAGAACCACGACATTGACGTCGCCCTGGCCACGGTATGTGAGCACCAACTTGTGGTATGTGCCCCCACCTTTGCGAACTCACTGACACTCGCACGTACGCGGTGGTGCAGATCAACGTCAACTTCTTCCTCCCGTTCTGGCGCGACGTGCTGCTCGCGCTGGGCCTCGTGGACGCGAGCTTCAAGTCGCTCAGCGCGGCACTGGAGCGCGGCCGATCGGTGGCGATCGTCTTGGGCGGAGCTGCAGAGGTGAGTTTGCTTGTTTGCTTGAGCGGACGGACTAGCGTTCCTGTCAGGGCGGCAAAGTGCTTATCGAGCGTGTGTGACTGTGTGAGTCCAGGCGCTTGACTCGCACCCTGGCACCTACGACATCATCCTCAACAAGCGCAAGGGCGTCATCCGCCTGGCCCTCAGTACGGGGGCTGCCATCGTGCCAGTGTTCACATTCGGCGAAACCGACCTCTTCTACCAGGTGATCGATGTCCTACACACCTTCCTTGCTGATCGCCAGCATTTGTCTCGCGGCTGCCAACCACTCACTTTGTCATGTTCCAGGTCCCGAACCCGACCGGCTCGCGCCTGCGCCGAGTGCAAGAGGCGTTCCTTGCCTGGTTCCGCTTCTCGCCGCCGCTGGTTGTAGGACGCGGGATCCTTGGCTGCCCTGTCGGCATCTTGCCGTATGCAGCGCCGCTGCACGTGGTTACAGGCACTCCGATCCCCGTCCCACACATCCCAGCACCGTCCAGCGCAGACGTCGCCAAGTACCAGGAGATCTACCGCCACGCGCTCGAGAAGCTATACGCAGACCACGCGCAGCGCTACTACAATGAGATCCTGCCGCCCCACCTTCGGCCGACGAAGCGGCCCGAGCTCCGAGTCGTGGCGTAGATGGATGGAAATACACTCGCGCACGTTCCGGCGCGCTTCTGGCGGCTTGCGATGGCGCTCGGAGTGATCCCATTCGCCCTAGTTAGCAGCAAGCTTGTCATGCGAACATGAAGCATACACGGAAGGGGGAGAATGTCTGCGATGGTCATGTTCATCTGGGACCACACGTGCTTCCGTGGTTGTTGGCGAGAGGCTCTCGAGCTCACTCACTTCTTAACTTTGACAGTTGCCTCAACACCTCCAACCAGCTCCAGCAGCCCAGCTGTACGTACACCAATGCTCAAGTGCATCCACACCCTCGCAGCCATTGGCGCGCTCGTCGCCGCTTCCGGCTCACTGGCGATGGCAGCCAATTTCAAGTTCCAGGGCACGCCGCCGCTCGTGATCAAGGGCTACCGCTTCTTCAGTTCGACCACGGGCGAGTACGTCGGTGTCCGCGGAGTCAACTACTACCCGCGCCCCAACACCGGCGCGCTCGACAGGAACAACTTGGACCTCTTCACTGGCAAGTTCGCGCCGCTCTTCAAAGGCCGTGACATTGCGAAGTTCGAGGCGCTGAACGCGAACGTGATTCGCCTCTACGCTGTCGACCCGGACGTCGACCATCGGGCGTTCATGTGCGAGCTCCAGGCGAAAGGCATCTACGTGATCGTCGACCTTGGCTCGAGCTGCGCAGGGTGTGAGATCACGCCAGAGTCGGCACCGGCGTGCTACCCAAAGTCGTACAAAGACCGCGGTGAGCGAATCATCAAGGACTTTGCGCGCTACGACAACGTCATGGGGTTCAGCGGTGGCAACGAAGTGAACCACCGATCGGCGAAGAAGAACGCCGAGTCGAACGCGCCGTGCCAGAAGATGTTCGTGCGCGACATGCGCAACTTCATCGCTGCGCACAAGTCCAAGGGCATGCGGCAGGTGCCAGTGGGTCTCGTCACGGCGGATGCAGACCGCGACTTGAACGCGCTCTACTACAACTGCCAGTCAAGTACCTTGACGTACGAGCGCGCCGAGTGGTATGGGCTCAACACGTACATCCAGTGCGACGACATCTCGGACCCAAAGAAAGCAACCGGATTCAACAACCTCCGCGACGACATCATCCGCTACAAGTACTCGATCCCGGTCATTCTGACCGAGTTCGGCTGCACGAGCGCCGGCTTCCCGAATTCGGCGAAGAACGGGCTCGAGTACACGTCTCAGCGCACCTTCCACGACGCGCTCTGGATGAACACCGCGGACTACAGCGCGTACTTTGCTGGCGGCTGTGCGTTCGAGTACTCGACCGAGAACGCCAACTCCAAGTCCACGTCAGCGTTCCCGTTCACGAAGTTCGGTCCGCAAAACTATGGGCTCGGCTACTTCAGTCCGGAGAACTGCGACGACGTCTCGATCCCCTGCGGCTACACCGAGATGCCAAACTTCGACAACCTCGCTGCCGCATACAAGCAGTTCGATGCGTCGCTCCACCCGACATCGTCCTCGTTCATTCCGGATCCGTCCAGGACGGCAGCAACCGAGTGTCCCGCCGGGTACCCTTCGATTGGAGGCTTCACGTGGGCTGGTGGGTTGGACCCGGTCAACTCGTTCCTCGCGAGCGAAGTTGAGAGGTACAAGTGCCCAACGACGCGTGAGAGTCTCGACGCTCTTCTGCTCTCTGACGAAGCCGGTGTCGTGGCTTCGAGCACGACGCCGCCCCCAAACATGAACCGAAATGCGAGTGGCGGCGAGAACTTTACCAAGGACGGCAACTTCACCAGGAACTGGAACACCACGCGAAACTGGACGACCAAGGGCTCTCACCGCCCGACGCCGGCCCCGAGCCGGACGCCGTTGCCGGTGACACCCACCCCCACGAGCGACATGTCTGCGGAGCTTGACTCAGACCCTGCAGCGTCAGGCAGCCACAGCGGGAACAGCACAGAGACTGGCGTCCGATCCAGTCCCGCGAGTGTATCGTCGTCCGGGATGCTCGTGGCGGCCCTTGCCGCAGCGCTCGCACTGATTCAGCATGGGTAAGCAAACGCCTAGGCGAGCATGAGGCTCGAACACGGTGTGGCACTGCGTTTGCATCTCTCCATCGGATCTCGGGGTTGCACTTGGTACATGAAAGAGGAGCCCGAATACACTTGTCCCTCATTCATTTCAACGCTCCTTTCATCCGTTCACAACTACTCCGTACTGGATTTACTGACGCAACCCGCTACAAGTACGACTAGAGGGTGCTTACGGTGCGCAAAAGTCCTCCTGGCCGAGGTCGAGCACACTCGGCGTGAGGAGGAAGCCGAGGATCCCGCCAAGCACGATCGCGAGCGCCGCAGGGACCTTGAATAGCGCGACCATGAAGCCCGTTGCGAGTCCTACCGCAGCACCGCCGTTCGAGTGCACGGCTTTCTCGCCCAAGAGGAAGATCGACGCGACCACGAGACCCGTAGCGGCAGCATTCACGCCCGCGAGGAAGATCTTGAGCTGCTGGTTGGCGCGCACGCGCTCCCAGAGCGGAAGCAGCCCGAAGAAGAGAGAGATGCCAGGACCGAAGAGACCGAGTGCGGCGAGCAGCGCTCCAACTGGGCCGTACAAGAGAGCGCCGAGGTAGGCCGAGATGTTGAACAGCGGCCCAGGCAGCGACTGGATGAGCGCGAAGCCCGCGAGAAACTGCTCTTTCGACACCCACCCGCGTGCTACGATGTCGTTCAGCAGCATCGGGAGCATCACCTGGCCGCCGCCAAAGATGATCGAGCCGATCCAGTAGAACGTGTAGAACATGGACACGAGAGTGTGCTTGCTGGCGTCTTGCGGGTGGAACATGGCAAGCAGCACGAGCCCAGCGAACCACGCGACGACGATCACGACGCCTGCAAGCGGCGAAATCCCAATCTGACTGTACCAGTAGCGCATCAGCAGCCAACACACACGCACTCGTCAGTCCACACGCTCCGCTACGGCCCAGAGCAGATGCACTAGTCGGCCGCACCGCTCCAGATGGCTGCTCGAGCTCTTCTCGGTGGATATCGCAGTGCGCGTGTGGCCAGTCGCGTTCAGCAGCAGGATCACGAGCCCGCCAGTGAGCAACACGAGGGGGAAGATAGCGGAGGAGAGGCCCTGCGTCGCGAGGATTACGCACGACGAGAGCGCCGCGACAAAGCCCTTCGCCATGTCCTCGCCAACGGCCTTCTGCCAGAGGCGCACAGCGGCGACCACGACGAGCGACACTGCAGCAGGCGCAAAGCCCGCCATCCAGCCCGGCAAACCGTCGTGGAGGTACGTCTTTGCACCGATACCCGCGAGCGTCATGATCGTAAAGCCCGGCAAGACCCAGAAGAAGAATGCAGTGAGCCCGCCAAGCGGTCCAGCATGCAGCAGCCCCATGGACGTCACCACTTGCGTGGACGACGGACCAGGGAGGGCCGAGGCGATTGAGAGCATCTCGAGGAAGCGCTCGTCCGAGAGCCATTTCTTTTTGTCTGTGAGCAGTGGGAGGGTGAGTAATTCGGATCCAACAACCACATCAGCGATCAACAAGGGCGCGGCGATCGTCTTCACGCACAAACAAAGGTGTCGTGCGCGAGCGCGAGGTGTGCCGGCGGACCACCGAACGAGAAGAGCGAGATGGGGACGATGGTGGCTGGGACGGCGAGCAGACGGCGCATGAACGATTCATGTGGAGGCTGCGCCTCCAGCGCATCGCCAATGCCCAGCAGAGCGTCGCGTTCGCGATCGTTCGGAGAGCGACCCATGGCGATGTTGCGGGCAGCGCGAGTTGCAAAGTGATTTGAGAATCGTGTGTCCAACAAATTCGAAACTCGAGAAAACAAGATTCAAAATCACTTGATTATCTGCTTCTCGCAAGCTCAGTGGAGACGTTCATCTCGATCTGACCACATCGTGTGTTGAAGCTCCACCACCACTCACTGAGTCACTCACAGCAATGACGCCGACGGCGGCAGGATGATCG